>JAHWFP010074551.1:26103-40373 GCA_023313725.1 Lithobius niger
TCACATTTGCCCTCTCACACTCACACTTGAGTGGATTTCTGGAATACTGCTGTTAGTGTTGTCAGATTGTGGTTTTACCCCCAACACTACAGGTACTGATTGCCGTTTGGGGGTGGAAACGGGAGTGGAAAATAACTGGCAAAAAAATTTGCATGGGGGGGGGGGGGTAGACTGGGAATTACGTCAGCGTTCGTTTACCCTTAAATAACGCTGAATTGAGTATAATACTGACGTGCATTGAGATTGTTATGAAATCATCTTTATACATATAAAATAATTAAGCACCAAAGTTTAAAAAAAATCTGGCTACATGAAATTTCGAGTTACATTTTCGTGCGGTTATTTTATTGTTTATTATTATACCTAAAAAGAGTAAGTAATGATTAAACGTTGCTTCTCCTCTAAGGATCGCAAGACTTTGTTTAGGGTTTTTTGTGTCTATGTCAGACCTATTCTGGAATATGCGAGTCCCGTTTGGTCTCCAGACTTAATCAGAGACTTTGACCATGTCGAGTCGGTTTACTTGATCATTTACATGATCTTTGCTGTGTTGATTACAACCGATTCTTCTCCATTAAGTATGACTGTAGGACCAGGAGCAATTCCTTTAAACATACTGTCCAACCTAATGAGCGCGATTGTCGGAAGTTTTTCTTCTTGCGTCGTGTTGCTAAAGTGTGGAATGAACTGCCCACAGATGTGGTGACTTCGCCGTCATTAGCATGTTTTAAACCTAGACTTGCAAAATGTGAGTTAACGAGGTATTGTCAGGTGGGCTTAGCTATTTTTACTTTTTGTATTTTATGGTTTTTTTTTTTTTGCTTTTTATTGTTCATAAACTTTTCTTTGGGCAGGTGTTAGTGGTCACCCACGACCCTCCCTGTTCCCTTTGCAAGCTCTGGTGCATAAAATGTTTTTATTATTATAAAGTAATCAACCTTACGTTCCATCAGTGCACTACGACCCCCCCCCCCCTACTATTTTGCTGATAATTTTGCTGCGAAGGAAAAACTGCTCCAGGACACGCTCCCTCTGTGACATTCTGATACGCCTTCATTCATTTTTTTTAGTAGGCCAACTTTATTTGTTCCCTTCCCATTTGAAATCGGTCCTATTCAGTTAAAAAAAAATGTTCCTAAAAAATTGAATTTGCGAAAACAAATTCCACTATTTTGTTTTAACTGGTAAAAGTACATTGTCATAACCTGTGCGTTTCATTTCTTTCTCCTTTACTTTTATAAATTGATATTTTCGTATCTGTATCTTGTTAACTTGTATTTTCATTCACTTAGTTCGTTTTTGCATCTCAATATT
The DNA here is from genome assembly GCA_023313725.1 of Lithobius niger. NCBI lineage: Eukaryota > Metazoa > Arthropoda > Chilopoda > Lithobiomorpha > Lithobiidae > Lithobius > Lithobius niger. Next base: position 27,418 of record JAHWFP010074551.1, read on the forward strand.
TATTGTACGCACAGTTTGCGAGTAAAGTTCAAAAAGATTCAACCGATTCATTCATATCAGCATAATGGCATTATTTTACTTCGGTGACAACAGCCTCAAAATAATTATTAATTAATTTTCAAAAAATTTCGCAGACCCAATTTTCATGAGGGTGATGACGAAAAATCCAATCCTCCAATCCTCGATGATTGTACGGTAACAGTTACAATCATCAACCCATCTTAGTCAGCAGCCCAAGAGTTGGAACGTAAACCAAAAAATAAAAAAAAAAAACAAAAAAAAAACATTTACATACGTTTGTACTAATGTCACAAAACCGAGTTATACAGGACAGCCAACGTGGACTCATGTACCTTCAAAACTAATCATCAGCCCCCATCCCACTTTTTTTTTACGTATTTGAAGACGCCGTTTTTTTTTTTTACGTGTCTTTGAGCTTTGCTCACGCCGTCTTCTTCTTTATCTTTATCTTTAAGAGCTGATTTCCAGCTCAGTAATTATTTTTTTTTTAACTTTTCTTTTCATTGAGTTTCAGCCAGCGGCAGTGATATAATTAAGAGCATTAGATGTCATCAGAATGGCTTGAAGTTTGACTTCGACTATTTTCTTAAAATCTTATTCCTCTTGAGTAGTACCATACTTTTATTTTTTATTTTTTATCTCTGGCGTCTTTACAACTTTTCCAACAGAATGATTTAAGCTGCTTCTGAAATGAGTTTTCATTTACACGCATGACGAAAGAGATAATTTTATACGACAGTGCTTCCATTGTATGAGTTATTTGTGCGGTTAGAGAAAAACCTTTGTACAGCAATATGAAATAGCACTCGTTCGGCTTAACGATTTACTATAGCGAGCCGTCGCCAAAGATGCGAATCAATAGTAGCCTATCCCTTAAACGATTGACACGGATAACGAAATAAAGACGTGTGAACAGATGGAACTAGAACATGAACGCCGCCCGACGGCCTCACCTCTCTCTTGTTAATACACCCTCGATCTACATACGAAATACGCACGTATTCGTGGTTACATTGGATGCGCCGTTCAACTACCCTACATTTTTTTTGCCGTGTGCCATCCTCTAAACCCATGGCCAAGAAACAATGATAAAAAAAAGGTGCACGCATCCAGAACCGCCGCCCTCTTGCACGATAATCAATCAGATGTCAAAAGATGTACGCTCCGTCGATCTTTTGAAATCGTTTTAATTGCTGATGATCAGATACGTGTGCCCGCCTTTCCTTTCCTTATCAGGCTGCCTTAGATCATCACTTTCGCTTTGAATTCTAAGGCTAAACGTAATCAACGTCTTCTTTTCTGGAAGCGTTCTTGCTGGGGGCCTGGCCTCGGGCCTGACCTACACCAAGGGTGGCGCTGTGTTTGCAAGGTGCACACTTCCAGGATTTATTGAATATAATAAATAATTACAAGTACAATTTTTTCTCAATGTCACAGACACAAAAAGGAAATAGTAAACATACAAAAAATATAAACAAGATAGATATTAATAACGCACAAAAACACAGACAGAGAGAGATGTTAATAGACTTTGTTATGACAAGCTGAACAGAGATTAGATCAGATTAGATAGAAGACGGTGCAAAGCTCAGGCTTATGAAGCACCCAACCCCCACAAGAACCCCAAAGCAAATTAGTGCATCCAAAAGTCAAGTCGAGCCTTGAAGAGATGAGCCTTGTTAAGAGATGAAACCGAAAAAATGAGATAATTAACATTGGAATTTTTAAAAAAATCCCTGCAAAAGAACTGGAGAGTAAAAATTATTAGCTGATATGCGCTTATTTGCAAAATTTACCCTTTTATCCGTTCGAATTATTTCGAAATGCCTAATTCAATTTAGCTCATTTGCTTTGTTTCACCTTTAACTTTATGACTCATCATAAATTTATAAATTAGGACTACGACTTCACCACGATTCTTTTATCTTCAAGACTGATAAAGTACACAAAAAACACAGTGCACTCACTATATTCAAATACGTCGAATACATTTTTATCAATCAACAACGCATTTGTCCTAATCCACTATATTAGCATTAAAAATGCCTAATCCTATAAAATACTGATGTAAGCGTTAAAAAACTTAGTGCTTTAAAGGAACAGATGCAAGAAAAGACATGCAAGCATCGCACTAATACGTGTAAAAGAATCGCCAGCGAACCAAACACGGAGCGCTTCTTTTACACGTTTAGTGTGATGTGGATGGTTCACATATATTTTTCTTGTATCTGTTATTTTTTAGCTTATTTTTTTAAGGCTTACACAGCAGGAGCTTCATTTACACGTTGCAGTGCTACACTGATGGCTTACATGTTTTCTTCTTTTATCTATTCCTTTAGAGCATCAGTATTTTTTTTTAAGGTTTACATCCGAATTTTATACGATTTAGTGCTTTTTTGTTAACGGTAATATTTGTTATTTTTTTCATGGAGATATTTCAGGTAATTAAGTAACAAGAATTTTGATATGAGATAATTGAGATGAACGTTTTATGAGATAAATCAGTCACATTAAAATGCGTTCAAGTGGTCCTGGTCCATGTTAATATCTATATTTTACGCTATAAAAGTTGAAAATCCGTTCACTGATTCGATAATCTTGGTGAAATAAAATTTCTCTAAAAAGAAGAAGAACAACACGAATATTGTAGTACAATAAAATAAGGCTTGTTCATACCTACGCTTTAACTATAAAAGTTGAAAATCGGTTCATTGGTCTGATTTTCTAGGTGAGAGTAAAATTTCCCAACAAGAAGAACACCAACAAGAATATTATTGTCACATTAAAATATCGTGTAAAGCCCTGCTCCGTTTTAGCTATAGAATTTTAACATTTTTACATTTTAACATTTTTAAGCTACAAAAATTGAAAATTGGTTCATTGGTTCGATTCTAGGTGTTGTTCCTTAACAAGGAGGAACAACAACAACACTATTATAGTCACATGAAGAAAGCGTTCATAAGGCCATATAGGCCTTGTTCATATCTACGTTTTAAGCTATAAAACTTGAAAATCGGTTCATTGGTTCGATCTCAAGCTGAGGGTAAAGATCTCCGAAAAGATGAAGAACAACAACCACAACAAGAAATGGTCATGCTGTGGACACTAAACGGTTCGATTGTTGCCACTAACATTTTTAAAGCAGTGAAGTAGTTACGACACGACCCCAAATACCGAATTTCGTTGGTCATGTCAATTCTGGGGGAAATTTTGTTGATGTTTAACGTGGACGTTCACGCAAAAGCTTGCATCAGGACTGCTATCGTGGTCTTTAATTGGCTTAAAGTAATGACTACTGAAAAACCTGAACCAAAATAACCTAACCAAATGCACCTCAGTAGAGCAGAAAAACAACGTCAGATGCTTTATTCTAGAATTAAATGGGTAGAAGAATTAAACAATTTGCCTATGGGTTAACAGATTACAGAAGTCGTTTAATTAAGGGCAAGGTGTCCCAATGTAAACGTGACTACCTCATATGGCAGAAGGAAGGTCTATGTTTGAGGCTGACCTTAGTCATCCCAGGTATTTTCGGGACAAAAAAAAACCCTGTGATGCCCATGTCGATAGAAGCATGTAAGAGATCCTAGGAATTTTCGATTGGCATTACCTACTAGAATTGTCCGTCTTTCCATTCTGCAGCTGGGCTACGGCTGACATCACGTCAAGCCTCCAAAGTTCACTCTTTAATTTTTATTAATTAAAAAAATTAGTATTTGTTTTTTAACAATTCCTAATTTGTTTTAAGTTAGCTTCCATTTAAATATAAAAGAGTTGCGTATAAAATGCACCTGTCCATTGAATCGTATTTTTTATTCAAATTGATACTTAAATGGCGCTAGAACTCAAAGAAATTATAAGGTTTGTTTTTACGAAGGAATGCGCAAACAAACCGGAGTCGTGGTGAAGAATGAAGCCGCCATCTTGGGGGGAAAGTTTAACGAGGAGGAACGTGGAGTTCTAAGCTCTGACTCAAGTGTGCGACGGGATGAGACCCGCTCGGTGAATGTTTGTACTACAAAAAATGCATCCACCTTATAGGGGATGGCTCAGTTGGGAAAGCGCAGATGCGTAGATCCAAGGAAGCGTTGATGTTGGTTATAGAGCAGCGGCAAGTGACGTCATATTGGCTACAAGAGAGATAGTTGCAAGGGGCACTAGATTGAAACGGAGGGTTAAACAACGGCACTTCTAGTCAAGGCAGTGCTCTGATATAGGATTCTTAGGCTTAAAAAACCGTTGTTTTCTCCTATCCTTTATGCTGCGAGGTTGTAATCGGAAAATAAAGATTCCACTTGCTTAAAAATGTCAGCAACCGCCAACAAATCGACAAAAATCGCGCGTTATAGGCCTAAGAACTCCACTCTTAACAGCATTGTCTTCAGTAAGACGCCCTTCGTTTCGCCCTCCAGTGCCCCTTGCAGCTAACCCAGTTACTGGCTCCACCATAGAGTTATGTACAATAATACTACGTCATGTCACTGCCCTATAGGCAAAGAAACCGTTGAAGTTTTATTTCCAACTGGAACGATTGACTGATGCCGTGACTAATACATTGAACAATAGTTCGTTACTCTTCGGTCTTAGCTAGCACTAAAACGAACTGATTCAGTATTAAGATATTTCGTGGTTAGTTATTGTGTAATTTTAATGTTTAATTTTAATACCTAGCTTTCATTGGACAAAATAAGGCATAATGGAGTCAGGTGTATCAGCAAAAACTAATTTCAATAATTCAAAAGTTTAAGGCAAACTTTTCGTCCAGCTGTGGGACAAATGTGGTCAAAAATTGTTTAAGAATTGAATAAAAAATAATAAAAACTTAGTACTTCGGTGAAATTCCTGTGGTTAGCCTGTTACGCTACCCTGGCCGGCAGTCCTGGCGAGGACTCTGCCAAGTCCAGCAACCAGGCTGAGCTCTCTCACCGCTCAGCCACGATGGCCACGCGCGAGTGATGAATGAATACACGTAGAAAATTTTCTCGGGCAAGTTGTACTAAAGGAAATTCCCCCGATCTTTGGTAAGTCTGGTAAATTCATGAATTGCAGGTAAGTCATTTTTTTTGTGGGCGGGGAGGAGGGACAGAAGGGGAAAAGCACAATTTTCAATTCTTTTTTTCATTGTTTCTATTCTTTACGTGGAACTTCCGATGCTGTTAATTGAAATTCAAAATTTGTAAAGTTTATGTTCCTTTTTCTCCAAAACATCTTAAGGACGTCGCATGCTAACACCACAAAAAAACTTCAAAATTTCTAGGTGTTACCCCTTTAAAAAAAAAAGGAACATGGATATGCGAAGTTTTCTCGATAGAAAAACATAAAGCAAGTGACTTCTTTAAAAGGATTATTATCCTTGCAGATAGATATACAATCCTAAAAAAGTTTCCATCTGCTTTTTTTTTTTCATCCAGAGGAAAAAGAAATCCTTAATGACAGTGTTTGACACATTCCTTTTTCTTATTTACAAGTCTAGAAGCGCGCTAGTTCGCCCATCTAGTTCAATTGTTGTTGTTCATTATCAGTGTTTGGGCGAAAGCTAGCTACTGCTTCTCTTACCCGAGACATGAAAGTGCGTTTTCTAGTACTGAATGCTAAACTATTAATGCGACAGAAAGCTTTGGAAATTGTATAGATCGACGGGGTTTACCGAGTAGAAAACAGAAAGTCGTGTTTCAGAGCTGTGCTTAAAGGAATTCAATACGAAAAAGGTACCTCAACATCGTTAATTTCATGCTACTTATTACTTATTAATAGCTAATTCCACTCAGATAAAATAATTTATGCGACAGATATGCTTGAAATTTGACATTCAGTTTACGTTTGGCTGCAATAGGTGCCTTTTATGGTTTGACGTTTGGGGATGTTTTAAATCCAAAGATTGTAATCACTTGTAGTGCTATTTTCGTTGTTGGAAAACGCACATGTTGTCAAACTAATTGTCCTCCATAGCCGAGTAACAATGCAAACTTGAGTAACTTATTGTTTCCGTTTCACAATTAAATCGAAGTGACACATTGTAATTGTAACTTAACTAAAATAAATAAAGTATAATATCATCGTCTACTAAACTGTTTATGGGGAAGAAAATCCGTACAGGGTTACCGCTCCTTGAATAAAAAAAAATAAAAATAAAAACAGAAAAATAATCAAGATACGAAACTAACGATAACGAAACTAACTTAGTCGTGCTCAGTTGTTTTACAATCAAAAGAATACAACGGCAGTTTGTTGGAAATATAATTAATCAGCGACCATTAATTATACCAAAGTTACGATTTTCTTCAGGCTGTTCAAGAAACGATTTACTAATTATATTTTCATAAGGAGCTCACAATCAATACTTACACTAAAGCAAAACCATAAAACGACCAAAAGGGGTGATATCATACAAAAACCCCACAAGGGTAAAGGGACCCATCAGGTTTTTGCCATGGAAAGTAGTGATATCAGAGCCAAAATGGCTGACACCAAGTTTTCCGTCCCAACCCTGATCACTCAAACTTAACTGACACCTCGGTGTTGTCAGTTAAACTTGAGTGATGACGGTTCGGACCACAAACTTGATGGCAGCCATTTTGGCTCTGATATCACTACTTTCCATGGGAAAAACCTGATGGGTCCCTTTACTCTTATGGGGTTTTGGTATGATAGCCTAATTACCGGAATGCTTCGTATTGTTTGCATTAGTGGTTTAGTAATGAATAGTTCCGGTTTCCTTTATCTAATAAACAGGATGGTAAATCAGATTGGTTCGAAATAAGTTTGTACAGATGCAGATACAAACTTATTTTCGTTGCCTTTTGGACTTAAATGTCAGACTTCCTGAGCAGGAGTTGCACCTTCGACCTTGAGACTGTTGAGAATATGATGAGTGTGTGTGTGGGGGGGGGGGGGGGGGGAGGAATATTAAGTCAACCGGACTTAAGAGCAACTTTGCTTGAGGAACTTTGTTGAGGGGCAATTATATTAGCGTGAAGAGATCCTTCCCCTGCCAAGGGCAGACGCTCTTTGAAAATAGGATTATTGAAACGTGAAAAATGGTACAACCGTCCAAAATGACGGAAGCTATTATTGGATCAATTTTGTTATTTCAAACCGACAATCAGAACGTTTAATTTAATTTTTCTTAATTAGGAGACGAAAACAAATTCAGTATCTCGAGGACACCTTCATACACTTCGATTTGGGACTTTCGAAATTTTTTTTGAGGTGAATCAGTGGCTACGCGGCTGAGCTGAATAGAACCCAAACGTTAACAGTATGAATTTTATTGTCGAAATTTAAACAAGATAAAATATTCTTTCACAAGTATTGACAGACCGCTTTTAAAACCAACGGTGCACCTTGTAGTTATCGCCTACGGGGAAATTGGGGAGGTGAATTGGGGAGGAAGGGGGGGAGGGGAATTCCCTGCAGATAGCGAAAACCGAGTAACCGACTGAACGATCACGCCTGCTTGCCTCTCCTGCCCGGCCCTGTGATCATGATCGACCGCGAAAGTAAAGCACACACACCGCACGATCATCATCATCATCATCAATAGCTGCAGGGCACACCAGAGTTAAAAAATGCGAAAAGCCTGGCCGAAGGGCACAATTTTCGAAATCCGACCGAGATACTCTCCTTTCGCTCTCCCACTAAAACAACAATGAGGATGAGAAATACTTCCTCACGCCTGAAAATGCGAAGAAAGCGAGAGAGAGCGCGAGAGAAAGTAATTACATCGCTTCGAGCTATTTGTTTTCATCTCAATTCTCAAGGAGTTGAAGAAGTATAAAAAGGGAAGGTAGATCTTGGAGAGCATCATTGGAAAGATCACCGCTACCAGAAAAACATCAAGATGAAGGTAGGTAGTGTATGAGTGTGTGTTTGTGATGTAAACAGAAAGCAATGGATTACTACTGAAGGTTTACTGGGAAGGTTCGATGTAAGCACCATGAATGCTGAAAAATAAGCGTTATACTAACGGGAGAAAAATGCACGCCACAGTCGGATTAAGTAGCGAGTTTTAGCAATTGTACAGTGCTCTGTACGTTTGTGCTACCCACCAGAACACTTTGATGATGTGGAATTACGATTGAACGGTATACTCCATGGATTTCCCTTACTCAAGGAGGTTGACTGACGAGCAACTCAAATGTAGCGCCGGGAAAAGGCGATTCGACAGATTTCTTACACCTCATTGCCAAAGGGATATTGATGGAGTAGGCCGTTTTATCTTAATATTACTTTACTTAGTTTGAGTTTTTAAGGTTACAAATATTCATTAAAAAAAATAAGAGATTTACTCTTTTATATTTCGACAATTCGGCTTTTTAAACATTCGTCAACACAAAAAAAACGAGTGAAAATAGTTTCATATACAACATGTACGTAATTTTTTACGCAAAATTTCGAACCACGGTACCATTGTTCGCCAACAGATGGTGCTCTTAATGCAAGATTTGCAACGTGGTTAGTATGCGCAAGTTGCAAACGTTTCAGTGTGCAAATAGTTATTTAAACTGACGTGACGTTCAAATTGTTGTATGACAACGCCATCTAGCGGAAAACAGTAATAAAACAAAACTCAGAAATTTTTGTTCCTTTGTTTAAATTGTACGAAATGCTGTAGGCAACAGTTTTAAATTATTCCTTTTAAAATTACTTTAGTCTGAAAAGGACGATCGTTGCTATAGATCATACGAAGTGCAGTAATTCATTCGAATTCGTCTTTGCCACATGGTGCATTGTATCTCCCGAGTAAAGCACTATCTACCCAAAACTGATATAAGAGAAGCCGCCAAGTTCTCAAAAAGGGTCGGCCTTTGAAAGTAGTGATATCATTTAACCAGGGAAAGGCCGCCAAAGTTAATCCTATTAACCAAGTTGATCGCATGTGCTACTAAAATGTAAACTAGAAGATTGATACTAGCGGTAGCATTCTTCAAATTTTCATTTAACGTCCAAAGTATTATTCGGTAGATTAACCTGGCTAATAGGATTAACCTTGGCGGCCTTTTCCTGATTAAGTGATATCACTACTTTCAAAGGCCGACCCTTTTTGGAAACTTGGCGGCTTCTTTTACACCTGTTTTGTTTTGGGTGGATATCGCAACTTTCATAGGCCTGTGAACACAAAAAATCCCACGGTCTAATCGTTACCTCTACCTTTTTGTCTTAAGGTGTGTTATGTGTATAATTTTTTTCCTTCATAATTTTCACATTTACTATTGCCCAATTAGCCGTTACATCAGCTTCCAGACTAAAGCACTATAGCTAAATACTAAAGAAATAGAATTTAAAAATAATTCCTCTCCATCCTTAGTTTTTTCTTCTTTTTTTTTGTCTTTAAACTTTGTCAAATACTAAGGTGCGTTTTTTAATGTCTCTATGGCGTGGGAGATTGTAACCACTCGCTCCACTTGCTTACATAATTTGATAGCTTTGTCAATACCAGGAAAAGGATTCTATTGATTAGGATGAATTAGAAACCAGACAGCTGCTCAACAGCTATGGGATCTAATTTCAGGTATTCTGAACAATTCGGTCTTCCCATAATCAGATGTTTCCTGCTTCGACCATGGGTTCACCTCTTTTTACTGAGCTGTTTTCTGCTTCAAAGAAATCTGATAAGGTTCAATATTGAGCCAGTACAGATACACTAGTGTTAAGTTCTTCCACTTGTGCCATGACGCCAAGAAATTCATTAGTATTAGTATAGTTCTAAATAAATTTCATTAATGTTTATAGAGGCAAGGGTTATTTTAGTAATACTATAGTCATTAAGAATTAAAAGTGCCTTCCAACTTTGCTGATTGATGTCTGCTCTGTGCTACTTGGGTTGTTTTGCTGTCGAGTGCGTGATGTCAACTCTTTTGGATGGTTGCCTAAAGGCAAAGTGGTGCTAATTTTTAAAGTTAAAAAAAAAAAACATCCAACGAAGTGGAACACATGTGGAACAAAACTCAAATTTGTCACATCGTTGCATTCTCTTTGTCCGTTTCATTATTAATTATCAGGTAAATTTATTTATACTTGTGAAACTCTTCTCTTCCCCAGTTCTTAACATCAAGTTTATTTAAATTAATTAAGTTTTGCTTTCCTTCAAAAGCTCCAAAGCTTGTTTTCAAAACAAAATCTCACTATTGGAATTTAAATTGCAAAATATTTTCAAGTAGAATTATACACGTAGGTATTCAGTTCATCGACATCGTAGGGAATAGTAGCACGCATATTATTTGGCATAATAAAACATCCAGTGATATCCCTTTAATTAGGTTCGTCGACCGAGTGTAATTATTGATGCGTGTGTTCGCATATTTTTGTTCTAATGATACAGTTGTAAATTATTGTTCATTCTTTAAATATGCAAAATTGCTAATTGTATGGGTCTCACAATTAGCAAGGCGTGTGTCTTTCCTTTTACAATTAGAACTGTTTTAGTAAACGATTTTTCCCATGCTTCTCAGAAGGTGTCATCATTAATTTTATACGTCTAGCAGATAAGCCGCCTAAGGAAGGCATTAGGTTGGTGAATGGTGTGTCGAGTGTTACACAGACTTGGTTTCACTGAATAACGTTGGGTGTTTTTTTGTAGTATAATACCACTATAATATTATGCATGGGTAAGGTATCCTAATGGTTAGCACGACCATTTCATGTGCAAGAGGTCCCTGGTACGGTCCTGACCTCAGCTACCACTGGCATTTTCGGGAAGAGAAGAGCCTTGTGAGCCTCGTGCTCATGTCGATTGTGGCCATTGGAATTACCTAGCAAAATTGTGCCTCTCTCCTTCTGACGCCATGGCTTCAGCTGCGAGCACGTCAAAACCACAGCAACTGTAACATACTGTGAGTAAGCCCTTTTAACGCTTCTTCCTCGTGATTTGGTTTCGTTGACTGGTTCCAAATTATGGTAAGAGATGGCGCTCGTGATCCCGTTACTGAACCTACCGCAGCTGGCCAGTGGCTTCTGCAGTTATAATTTTGACATACTCCAGTCCAGTATTTCTACCATTTCAAAATTATCGTCCAAAATAGTGTCGGGGGATGGATGTTAACAGTTCCGGTAAAAGAAATGGCCATACATGTACTCATGCTGTCAGCCATTTGTCACTTCTCCTTTGTGGTTTGGTTTCGTGATTGGTTTCCAATTATAGTAAGAGATGGCGCTCGTGTTCCTGTTGCTGAAACTTCCGCAGCTGGCTGTTGACTTCTGAATCTAAGTTTTTGTAATACTGTAATTGTCGTCCAGTTTTCTTGCCTTTCGTAAACTGTCTTACAAATTATTGTCGAGAAGGGAGGGGGGTTAACATTTTTGGTAAAAGAAGTAGCGACCCGTGAGCTATTCCTTTTAGGTGGCTTCCTTTGCAGAGCTATTTCTTAGGCGCGGGCTATTTCTCAAGCGGCATTTGCCGACTACGATGATGAAGATGCTGATAGTCCTCGCTCGCTTACAACATTAATAATGCAAATAAAGTAGATGACAAATGTACGTGACAAATTTAGCCTCTGCGACATTTTACGAAGGTGAATGGTGAAACTAGATCGTTAAAACAAATGCAAAAACTTTGTTTGTTGCGAGGATTATTTTTTACTTCCTTTACTTGTGTTAATTTCGTTTTGCCATTTGAGCTTATACTTGTGATATACATGGCCCGCGTCAAACGTTAAGCCTACTTGACATTTTAAAAGCAAAAAGGAGACAAAATTCGAACGGGAAACCTCTGATAATAGCACGGTCCGAATAAAGCCCATATCTGCTGAAGAACACTGGTAGCCTCTCCACTGTCAAGGATCAATTGATCCTTTTTCAAGCATCTGGGTTGATTTCACTTTATTGATTTAATACCTGTAATGCCGTTTATTTTGCCGTTCTTCTCATATTGAATCTAGGAATTGGACTATTTTTCTCTGATCTGCTTTCAGTGTAGTTTTTGTGTCAGCAACTGCATTGTACACTAATCCAAAGACTAGGGTTCAATTCCCAAATTCATAATGACACTGAACTTTTTCCACTATTTTTGATGATGTTATTTGACAGTCCACAAAGTGGCAAGGTGACTTGATGGTTGCAGAGGTCCGGAGCTCGAACCTTACTCCAGTATTGCCCTCAGAAGAGAAAGGCCCTGCGATGCCTCGTGCTCATGTCGATTGTGGCGTGTAAAATATTCTAGCACTTTTTCCAATCACAATTGCCTAAGAAAATTGTCCCTCTCGACTTCTAGACTTCGTCCAAGAGCGCGTCAAAACTCCAAAGTTTATTCCTTTGTGTTCTCTGTTTCATAATAGGCACTTAATCAGCCACATTTTCGATTCTCCTTATTGCGTAATTGAAGAGCCAAAATCAAACTTTAATAGTCCTGTACATAGGCCTCACTCGGCCCCTCCCTAAAAGAAAGGGATTATGGTTATATCCAACATGATGAATTTATGTCTTATACTTGCACATCTCTTCTTAGTTTCTGTAACCTACCTTACAATGCAACCTCAGATTTTATCAAAGAAACTATCTTGCTTAAAGAAATCTTTGCAAGCAGTTTTCAGGTGCTTATTCTAACCACACTGCTATTTAAATTCATTGCTAATAATTAACAGTGCGACATTAGTTCAATAAAAAAATGATTTTACTAGAATTGATTAAAGTATTACTTACTGCTGAATTACAAAAGAAGAACTTTTGCTTCAGTTCCACAGATATGTTATAATACTGGTTAATACTCACACAACTAACAACTTAATAATTTTTTTCCATTGTTTAATAGTTTAAATCGTTATACTTCTAGCCAATTAATAGCCAGTAATGCTAATAAGATATCTGTGCTTGTTTTCGTTGCAGGTCGCTGTTGTTATCTGTGCTCTTCTCGTCAGTGTGCATTGTGCACCTCAAGGGTATGGTAACGGAGGTGGAAACGGAGGTTATGGTGGTCAGTCTACCCAAGGTGGAAACGGAGG
>JAHWFP010074552.1:17327-34517 GCA_023313725.1 Lithobius niger
TTTCAACAGACAATAGAAACCAAAATCAACCAGGTAACACTAGTATTTTGGAGTTTTTGCCTATATAAGTTCCAGTAGATCATCCCATTGTAGACATCCGATTGTTAAAAAATTGATTCTTAGAATTTGAAGTCACCAGCGTCTCAGCTTTCTCCCATCCAATACTATGCTTCAAATTCTAAGAATGACAGGCATTTGAGATGCTTAGAATCGATAGCCATACGATTGCATGAAATTGGAGGTGCGTCATTGATGAACATTCAAGGGCCTGCATTTCCCCGGGTAGAAAACATCATTGGAAGGGACCTAGAACAACAGCTTGGCCGACAGTGGAAGCTTGACGAGCTAGTGAACGCTCTGCCCACGAAATACGGGACGCTGCGAGGAGCGGAAGTTACGAATTCGTAGCAGATGATGTTGGCGGTTAGGAATTTGTAGCAGACAATGTAGGTGTAAGGAGGCTGATACTTTCTCAAAAGTGCCTGAGGAAGATGGCAGTTTGCCATTGAAAATTCGCATGACATTGAAAATTAAGGAAGATGGCAGTCAGCCATTGAAAATTTCCAAGAAGTAGACACTGGTTTGTTTGTAAAAATGAGCGGAAAATATTTTAATTCTCCGAATTATAACACTGAATAAGACGTTGAAAGTGTCTTCGTTGTGAAGTTTAGCAGTAATATTCTCCACAATTCTAGGAATTGTGACTCTAATTTGACGAACTTTCACAGTAATATGACGAGCGTTGTTTTCACAAAAATTAGAAATGTGAAAATTTATAGAAATAAAATTTCTCTAGAAAAAAGCTACAGATGAAGATAATGCGGTGTACCCTTGTGTACGTTCACAGTTCTATGAAAGCTGTGATATCCACCCAAAACCAAAACTGGTAAAAAAAAAACCCGCCAAGTTTCTAAAAACGATCGGTCTTTGAAGGTAGTGATATCATTCAACCAAGGATAGGCCACCAAGGTCAATCTTATTAGCCGGTGCAATTTTCTACGAAATCAGCGATTGTTAGCCAGTGTGTGCAAAAATGGGATTGAAGCATCTTAAACAGACGGTGTAATCTTATGTACGTTCAGTCCTATGAAATTTGTGATATCCACCCAAAACCGAAACTGGTAGAAAAACGGTCAGCCTTTGAAGGTAGTGATATCATTCCACCAGGGAAAGGCCGCCAAGGTTAATCCTATTAGCCAAGTTAATCGCACCGAATAATACTTTAAACGTTAAATGAAAACTTGAAGATTGCTACGGCTAGTAGCAATCTTCTAGTTTTTATTTAACTTTGGTATGTGCGATTAACTTGGCCATTTCCCACCCAGCTGGCCTTTCCCAACGTTTTCACGCTCGCGCGCCACCTGGCGGCACAAGTTAATCACTCGAGAGCAGAGCAACGGTCAAAATGGCAGAGTCAACATGTACCTCGTTAGTCATCCGCAGTAAAAGTCATGATTAGAACTGAACCCTGGACTTGTGCTTTCCTTGGTAAAGGTCGAAGGGAAAGGAATCACCCGACCCTTGCAAAGAGTTGGCACCCGAACAGAGGATGGATGGTAAATATGATGGAAAAGAAAAGAACAAAATGTACACAACGGTCGGGCGGTAGAAAAGGAAGCCATGCGGTCGGCTCAAAGACAATGCTTTGTGTAAAGGTTGGTCGTAGTGCTTTTGGCGGGTCCCAACTTGGCTGGTAGGGGAAGAAAGAAGAACGAGTGAACGTCAAAATTGTTGAACATTTGGGAAAAATCGTTGTCAAAATTACCTTTTGCATTTATATTGAAAGAATTGGCGATCTTTGGAAGAGGAGCGGTAAGAACGATGATGAAATGTGTGCTGTGCGATGTTTTCAGAGGCTAGAAATTCGGGATTTCCCACGTAAAAGTAGTCAAGTCATGTGGAGTCATGATCGATGTCTGTGGAGTCGACATCCGCATGCTTAATAATTGACTTTTATGCAGAATTTTAACGAAAACCGCAAATTTGTGCTTCGTTGCATTAATTTTCAATACGAAATCCAGCCAGGCAACAGCGCCACCTAGTGTCGACTTCATGTAGCGTAAGCATTTCGATGACGTCGCCTCCGTGCGCTAACGCATGTCCTCCCCGTAGCTCGTTGTTCACTCAAAATCATTGAAAATCGACGCCTTTTTGGAATTTGCGATCGTTCTTTAGTCTCCACAAGGCATGAATTCAAGCCTCAATGTTGTCAGCACTCCCAAATCAATTAATTCCTGTTACCATTGATGGTGAGGTGGTGGAACATTTAGAAACTCCCGCGAATCGTTCGCAAACGCATTTTGTTGATGTCATGGATTCACAAGTACACAGCGATCCCCAAACCAAGAACAGTTACTCTTGCCGCCGCTAGATGGCAGCACCAATCGAGCGATCGCATCCGACAAATCGATCGACATTTCAGAGGCACGCAACGCTGGTTGTGATTTAAATGCATTGATTGAAGTGAATAAAGAGTTCAAACATCAACAAGACGAAAGACGTCTGATATTACAAGAACTTAAAGACAGGCATGAACAGTTATTAGCGGAAATACAGCGCATGAAACTAGCTTTTAGCAAGGGAAGTGGCAATTGTACAGCTAACGTTAGCGAACTTGTTAGAGCACCCCAAAACCAGCAAACTTCGCTAGCACCATCTAGTTACGCAAGTGTAGAATTTTTGCCAGATTTGAAAGAAATAAATAAGAGTCAAGCCTCGGGTGCAATTTTTAAAGGTTCCTCGCCAGATTTTAGCCAAAGCAAAGATGTTTTAGCGCAGTTTCCTGTACAATGTAGTGTCACAAAAACAAATGACCAACCACAGTGGCCACACAACCAAGCTCAAAACCAAACTCAATGGCATCATCTGCGGGAACAAAGTGACCGTGTCATTGAGATGTTGGTTGAAGACAAGAAGCTTAGCGAATTCTGGGCCGAAGAGTTAGCCGACTATCACGATGACACGCCGGAGGAGGAGGAAGAATTCGGCAAATGGTGCAACCTGCCCGCCGTGATCGCGCACATGTCTTTCACAGATCTTTCCAAACTATCCAAGAAACAGCGAGCAGCATTCATGGAAAGCCGTCAGACTCGACATGCCGCACCCCAACAAGAGAGGCTAAAGAATCGACGCCAAAATGGTCCAAGAAACCCAGAAAGACCAAAAAAATCGAAAAAGCAAAAGAAGGCCACGCAAAAGCAGACGTCAGAGACGGCGGACGCTACTGCGCCGGCAGCGGTCACCGACGGGAAACGGAAAGATTTTCCAGAAGCAGAAGACGTCGTCACGACGGCTAATGTTAAACAGAATCGAATCGATCGTTTCGAACAAGCCTGGAAAAAATAGAAGACAAAGTTGAAAGACGAAGTAAGGGAACATGCAGCGAACTTGTGGCGTCGTGTACCCCCGCTTACCACCCGACCAACAGCGCAGTAGAACCCCGTCGCAGAGCTTGAACAGAAAAGGAAAGCGAACCTTCAGGTACTGGAACATGGCGAACGAGTCGAGTTCGACATCCAACTACAACTCATCGAGGGATTGACCAAACGACGCGGATACCAACGACGATGCACGAAAAAGCAAAACGACGACAGCAACGTTGCACAACAGCTAGCTACCACGTACGGACAAGACAGACTTTCGTCAACAGCGAAAGCTCGACACCATCACTGGCTCAAGCAGGTCGTAGAAAGAGCAACGCAGGATCGCGACAGCCGTTCGCAGGAAACTCGGCGACGAGATGGGATCTTCTGGACTGCTACGACCAAGGAATGGCTACAAGGAGGTCACGCACAATTCAAGAGAACGTTCTGCGGAGCAAATGAGCATCACGGCCATTTCTAGTGCGCACAAATCAACAGCATTAAAGCCTTCACCACCGCAACAATGACGGAGTGGCAGAGGAGGGCCCACACCAGATTCAAAGAGACGGTCAAACTCGTAAGAAGTCACATCGCTTCACTTCCAGTGTCAATGAAAAAGAAGTTCGCCACTGCACCAACGAAGAACCTACGCAAAGCCGAAACTCGAGTTTCATCAAATCGCGATGACCCAGATCTCGGCTCGAGCTTCCGCCAAGTACCATTCGCAAACAGCGGCTCGACGGCACGGACGGAAGACCACCCCACAGCTCGTACCAGAGGCGGTCGACAGACGAGACCACCGGCTCATCACGTACTCCTGTTCAACGAACTGCCATTCTCAGGACTCGAGGAGGACTGGAAGGGCAGCGTGAAGGGCCAGTAAGGGAAGACATTTGCTTCACCAGGATTGCGGCTGGAGGAGGGGAGAAAGGCTGATGAGGACGTTGACATTTGTGGAGAGAGGGGAGCAAGAGCAATGACTACGGTTTGAGCGCAGGTGGACCGAGCACAATTTAACACAGGAGACATGCTTGGGCACTTTTCAAGACGACCAGGCAATGGGAGGCAAAGGAATTAAGATTTCACGACATGTCGTAACGAGCAGCCCAACCTTTCCGAAAGTCACGACTCCGAATGCGGCGACATCTCACCACCGGCGGACATGGTGGCTTGACGACTACGCAAGTTCTCGAAGCATTTCAACGGCAGACTCATCGACCCGGATTCCAGCCTCAGGCATCCAGCATCCTCGCAGACTACCGTGGAAGCAAGATTGTGAAGCGTGATCGCAGTAGAAGGTAGCCGTACCTTCGGGACGCAAAACCCTCCATGTGTATGTAGTGCTTCAGCACCGGTCTTGGAAGAAGCGCAGCGAAGAAGAGCGCATTGCATGCATTTAGGGAGCGCAAGTTGCAGGTGCAAAGGTAGGGAAGTGCGCGAGCTTTAGTATTTTAGCTGTAAGAAATTTTGTATCTCGCTTTCGATTTTGGAAACACATGTACCAGTCGCTTTTAAGATTTTGGTTGTATTTAGCACCTTAAGTTTTGTAACTAGTGTCATCCTTGGGGCGACGAGCGCAACTTTTGTGGAGAGAAAGGGGCGTGTGAAAATGGCAAGCTGCCCCCAGCTCGCCATTTCCCACCCAGCTGGCCTTTCCCAACGCTTTCACGCTCGCGCGCCACCTGGCGGCACAAGTCAGTCACTCGAGAGCAGAGCAACGCTCAAAATGGCCGAGTCAACATGTACCTCGTCAGTCATCCGCAGTAAAAGTCATGATTAGAACCGAACCCTGGACTCGTGCTTTGCTTGGGGAAGCTCGAAGGGAAAGGAATCACCCGACCCTTGCATTGGTATACAGAACATCTATTTCGGTCCCTTAGAAGTTGAGTAATGGTTACGCAAACATATCTGTAACATGGTATTTTATACAGGGTGTTCCGAAAGTCCCAGATAAGCTGAATAACTTTTAAACGGATTAGAATTGAAACTTGCACCTTTGGGGACATCGGTTGGGTTGAGGGTTCTATCTTTTGGCATAAAAGACATCGCAGTACCCCCCTCATGGGGGCCCCAAGGGGTGCAACTCAATAATTTCAAACTAGAAGGGGAGGTCGAGTAGCACGTCGTATTAAATCCCTTAACGAGCTGAGAAAAATGGCACAAAGAAAATGTCGCTACGTTGCTCCAATCAAAAATGGCGTCCCATCAAAGTTCGAAATAGCACTTTGCATTGGAAGCATTTACGCCACTAGAAAACTATTGTAGATGTTAACAACGTGACGGAATGTTCCAGATGGATAAACTAAAAGACACGTAAAAGAAATGTGGCAATATTAAGGTCCCGTATTTTTTTGTTGGGGGGGGGGGGGGGGACCGGAAGGAGGCAAACCAAACAAAATCTTGGTTAGGGCTAAACTCAAAAGCAGCGAAAAGAAATCGTTGCTACGTTGCTTCCTTCCAAAGTGGTGACAATGCAAAGTTTGAAACATGTGGATAAAGTCATAAGTGAATTTGTTGCCACATCAATAATATGCATCTCAAGAGAAAAATATGCACTTAAGGGGAGCAACATGATGAAACTTGACGGCAGTTTTCAAAACTTGGCCGTTGATATACCGAAGTGACAAATCACTGCCACAATAAAGCTTTATATTTCGTGGACCCTTATACTTTCGTACATCCATTTGCTCGTACATTTTATCGTACCTCGTGTCTCAAAGTGAGGGGCTTCAACCTTGTCTTATTGTAACTTGTCTTTCAGTTTATCCCCTGGAACAGACTTGAAGGAATTTGTGTCACGTTCGTGCTTTAAAGGGACGCCATTTTTGATTGGAGCAAGGTAGCAACGTTTTCTTTGCACCATTTTTCGCAGCTCGTTAAGAGCTTTAATATGACGTGCCACTCGAACCCTCTTTCCTATTTGAAATTCTTTAGTGTAGCCACAGTCAATATTTTATGCCCCTTCCCCCCCCCCCCCCCCACCCTCAAATGCAGGACCGCAATGTTGCTACTTTTCTTTACGTATGTCTTTCATTTTATCCATCTGGAACATTCTGTCATGTTGTGAACATCTCTGAATCGTTTTCTAGTGGCCTAAATGCTTCCAATGTAAAGTGCTATTTCGAACTTTGATGGGGCGCCAATTTTGAATAGACCAACGTAGCGACGTTTTCTTTGCGCCACTTTTCTCAGCTCTCATACAACGTGCTACTCGACCCGCCCCCTTCCCATTTGAAATTACTGAGTTGTGCCCCCTGGGGCCCCCATGGGGGGGGGGGTACTGCAATGTCTCTTATGCCAAAAGGTAGAACCCTCAACCCAACCGATGTCGCCAAAGGTGGAAGTTTAAATTCTTTTCCGTTCAAAAGTTATTCAGCCTATCTGGGGCTTTTGGAACACCCTGTATAAAGAATAGATAAGGAACAGAAAAGGGACCCGATTGCTCAATGCTCGCGTCCAGAAAATGCGTCCAAATTTACACCAATTATACATTATTATATTACAAATGGAAAAATGGGGAGATACATGCAGAATCTCCTTCCTGAGAGGGGGGATGCACCATTTCCCCACCCCACCCCTTTCCCCCCAAAAAATGTTTTTACTCGTAACATCTTTGCCATTCAAATCAATAACATACTGGTTAAGCACAATGTTAGGCAGAAAACTTGTTGCAAGAAAGTTTCAATGCGTATTTAACGTAAAAATCTACCCTATGATTCGTGGTTTACTTATACATTACTGAGTACACATGTTCTAATTTTAATGCATAACTCCCAATTTTCTAAGTACATCTGCAGTCTTCCTATTTAACTTGGTGTATTTATGGGGCATCTTAAATATGAGTCGCGTTATGGCCAATTTTGTTTTTAAAATTCCTTTGCGCAGTAATAATCCTTTTCAGCTGTTATTCCCCAGGAAGCTTGAAATTTGGCTTCCCAGCCGGGCTTGTATTAGCAGGGATGGGCTGGCTATATATACTCGGCGGCGCAGCCGTCTGATGCCATCATTTCTCCTAGGGTGCTCACGTCAACGTGATCGTCTTGAGCTATTCCATCCTCTTCTCGTCCGCAGGTCCTCTGGACCGATCATCTTCGTCCTGCCTCGTCCGCCTCATCCGCTTCCCCAGGATGTCTTCCAAGATTCTTCTTTCCCGGCGTTATTGTCCTTGTTTCCTTCTGAAGTATCCAGGGGCGCCTTTCGTAGAGGCCGATCTACCTCAGGTCGCGTCCTGTACATCTTGCAAGCACCGTCCTCTGGTCATTCGTCCTCTTCACCTGCTGGCTCAACGATCCTCAGACGTGTGCATCACCATCCGCCTCAGTCCTTACCTTCACCAGCCTTCGCAACCTCTACTGCCCACGTCCGCAGGCACTTCCATCCACGGGATGGCCCCTGCTAGACTTCACTCTTCTACTACGGACATCCTGGATCCCCCAGATGATGCCTCACTCCCGGCTACCTCTGCTCCGTGTTTAGGAGCGGACAGACAGGGAACCAATCCATCCTCTCCACACAGAACCACTGTCCTCAGGGCCAGCTGTCCTCACCATACTACGTATCACTGTGCATTGTCTCTGCGCAGCCTTCTTAGATTGGACTACTTCGCCACCTGCTGTCGACTTCCTTTTCCTTTTCCTCGAGCATTTAATGCTGTTGTTTAACCAAGAAATATGATATCCCTCCGCACAGCCACCATCTGCGCATCCATACTTTCTCATTGAAAACGTTCCACGCACTCCTCGCTCCGCATCCCCTCCGGTCCTTCCGGTTGCGGATGACATTGAGATTCTCGAACTTACTTCGGACCAGGATTCATTGGCGCAGCCTCATCCGCCCCCCAATCCTCTTCTTTCCTAACCATCCGCTCTGATGCGTTGTGACACTGCAGCCACATCCTCGATCCCCTGCAGTCAGCCTCCGCCAGCACGGGATCTGCGATCCCTTGTTGATGAAATATCTCTTACCAAGGAACGTTATGCTTGCCTTTAGCTTCATCTTACAGCCCGGAAGGTTGCTGCCAAGCAGACCTCCTCCATGGGTCCGCAACTCACTCCTCTTGATTAATCCTTGCACTTATCCCATCCCATCCTTCGGTAACAGGACGCTCCACCGCTCAGCGGACCAACGATCCGCTTACTACGTCCCACATGCATACCCTCATGGACTCGTCACTCCAAACTTTTAAACGGAAGGCTACAGTCTACAATAACACTTCAGCCTGCCTTGCTTCGATTCCTAAGCGTCACAAGCCTTCCCTCGACAATGCAGGACCTTCGTCCGCCCCGGACGAACCATACCGTCCTACCATTTTTCATTAAGACTCGGTCCTCCGTCCCGTCCTATCCTCGGTCCTCCGTCCTATCCTTCATTACGGCTTCATCGTAGGATGCTTAGATGCAGACAAAAGTCATCTACCAGGTCTATGTCCTCGTCCCCTTCTTTATCAGTTCATGGCTTGTCGCCTCCCCAAACATTACAATCCCTTGACTTTTACGATTATACACACGTCAAAAAAGGGCGGGGGGGGGGTCAGGAGGACGCAACTGCATGGTCCCGCCTACAGCACTACACCCGCTGACTGCACAAGTGTTGCCAGGTCTCACCACCAGGCGCGCCCCTACAGTCACTCACCTCGCGATTCATATCGCTACGCGCCTAACAGTTTTCGTGTCCTGTTCCATCATTCACCATGTCGTCCACCTCTTCTTCATCTGAAGATCCTGTTACCCGAAGTTACACCAACCAAAGAAGGGAATGTGTCCTCAGCCAAGGCTTGCTTGAAGTTGTCTAGGTCTTTCCAAAAAAAATATTCTAAGACGTATCACTTCGATCCTCATCCTCACCTCATCCTCATTGGGTGTGACGGACAGGGACGTAATGGCCGTATTTGTGTCTCAGTCTCGCCAAGTCGATGGACTATCATTCGACGAAAGCAACATCAATCAAGACAACGGATGGTACACGCAACTAACCAGTGAGAAGAATTACGAGCTCTGAAGCAAGCCCAAGTGCAATTCCTATTCCAAAAAAAAAAAAAAACCTTTTTCTTCGGGTACGTTGATCCTAGATCTTAGGATGATCCCCACTAGAATGCTTTCTGCTTCCAGAGATCTCCCGGTTGAAGCTTCGCTCCCGGCCACCTTCATTCCGGCTTCAGGGGCAGCTTGAGAAAGGACCGATCCATCCTCTCCTCGGACAAGGTTCCATCCGCTATCCTCCCGGTACTGCTGTCCTCCTTTCCATCTGAAGCAACTAGAGGTACTTTTCGCAAGGGACGATCCAATACGGACCACATCCCCTACATTTCGCAAGCAACCTCTTCCAGGACAACCATCCGCTTTCTACCTGCCTTATGTCCACAAAGACTCTCCTCCGTGCTGTCCTGATGCATGCTCTCATAAGCAACAAACTGATAAACCGTCATTGTCATTCCCTTCGTGTGAACTATGCTCTGCTCCGTGTACACAATGCCTGGGTTTCATTGATTCCTGCATCTACACCTTGGAGGGCCTACTACTGTGCCTGTTCACACATTCGACGTCTAAGACTTGCCCCATCCTCTGCCACAATCCGTTCACAGCTTCGTCCTCGTCCTGCGGACATACCTTCATCGCCGTCCCTAGCTGCGCTTTACCAAGAAGCTCCTTCACCATTACCGTCCCTGCCCTTCTGGTCCTCATTTGTTGTAAGCATCCTCAGGACGCACAAGACACTATCTTGTTATGACCTTTTCTTTCTAGCTAAACGTGGATGCGCAGTTGGCTCCGCTATTGTACTGTGTTTTAAACACAAAACAAACAAAGTTGACAGATGGCAACCGAAACTTGACAACGGACAGCTTGGCGTCCGCCCCACTTGCATCTCATGCGTTTTTGCACACAGTCTTCCCGTCAATACATCCTCAACTACATGCAACCTGGTGTACATCACTTTTAGCAGTAGGTTTTTGCTACCATCTGCACACACTGCTAACAACTACACACCTGTTTCCGTACGTCCACCTCACCATTCTCTCTATCCGCTTCTTGGTTACCACTTCAAGATCCTTCATCCACGGCCACAGGCGTAGCACTAGTTGTCTGAGTCCTTCCCTACACGACATTCCCGTCCGTCTCTTGTTCCTGAACACAACGATCTTCAGCATGGATTCTTCATCCACCTCCCGTGTGAGGACGATACAATCGCGATCCTCGCCTCCCTGTTAGGACCTTATTCTCACAATTTCATTATGAAACCATACCTTCACCCTTTTACAAAATGGCTAACATTCAACAACCAGCGTCTCATCTTCCTCTGGAAAATCATTCCTTTCGATCCTCTTCCTACTGTCCTACACTAACCAGCTGCCTTCTTCTTGATTCAACTTCGAAACTGTGTTCCACATTTCCAGTTTACCATGGTCCGTCCTGCGGACGGTGTCCGCTCTTCACATCCGCTGCAAGTTCACCGCGTCATGCGCTCACCATACGCATTCTCACTTTCCACACCCAGACGGTATTCACTCTTCACGTCTTCTGATCATAAGGACACTCATCATCCGCCTGCCCACTTCTCACACTTACCAGAGCCCGTCTTACAAAAGGTGTCCGATCTTCAAGTTTACTAAAGAACTTACGACGACATGCGCCATCTGCCTGTCCGCTTCACACTTGGGAGCACCATCATTCCCAACAAGATAGGTGATTTCGGAAGTTTATCTGATTTCCTATCTTGTACCCCACGGTGTTAAGACTCCTGCTTGCGGTTCCTTTTTCTGCCTGACCTCACTTAGAATGTAACCTTTGCGAAACAGCGGATCGCTCCTCAGCCCACAAATAGTTTCGGCTCTTAGTGAAATTGGTCTAGGAATCGGGGTTGTCTTCGCCAGGGATTAGTTTCCGGGGATGCCGGCTTCTACATGAGGGGACAGCGAACCTAGCCCTCCTCCGGGTTACAAAGTCCGCTATAAAAATAGGTAATGTATATTTTCGTCAACCATAAAAAGACTAAAATTGCAGGGCCTGCACCTGCTTAATTTTAGTTTTCTACTTGCCGTGAAAAAATCCATTACCCTATTTTTAGCATTCTCCTTCTCCAATGCTGTTTCTACTAGAGATAAAACGAGTTCTTCCGGTCCACTAGCTACTGCGCAGCCTCCATCGTATATAAGTCGAAGCGGAGTGGCAGCGCTCACCTTTTTTTTCTCTAGCCGCCACGCTATTCACTTCCGGATTTGCTGTGCTTACCATCCGCTCCAGCACTAGACATCCGCATCCGCTTCGATATGCAGCAAGCAAAGGGGACACCAAGGGAATCCCCCCTCCCTTCCTCGCTTGTCCGCTTCTCCTGTTCTTCCATCCTCGGAGAACATGAAGGTGCTCGAAATGTACATGTTGGATCCGCCTCCCAATCCGCTGCTGTTGGAATCCTTTCCTCCGCAGTACAATACCACCGCCACGTCTCCAATCCCGTGCGGTCAGCCACAACTGGCATCGGACCTCCGGTCCCTATCCTCCGAGCTTGCTCGCACTAAGGAGCGTTACGCACGCCTGGAGCTACAAGTCAAGTCACGAAAAGTGGCAGCCAAACTTGCCTCATCCGCCCAACCATTGGATCTTTCCTCCCGATCCTCTAATGCCTCCAGGCGGGCCAACGAGTCGCTCACCCCTTCACAGGTCCATTCCCTAATGGATTCATCTTTGCGTACCTTCAAATGTAAAGAACCAGACTATACCTCTGCTTGGTTGGCTTCCCTCCCCAAGCGTCATTTCTCTCAGGCGCCCGCTGGTCCATCCTCCACCGATCCGCTGCCTCGTCCACCGCCTCTTCAACCACCACCACCGTCTCCGGATACTCAAGATCCATACTATTCACCTGACCCTTCGGACTTTATCTTGCCTGAGCCTCCATTCCCCAACGATCCTGATCCCTCCGAGATCCCGCTTCCCATTGTGGACAGTACCGGCAATCCCCGTAACTTCGACACCTATCCGCAATCAGAGTTCCTCACGGCCGACACGAAATTGGATTTCTGTTCGTCCCTCTACCTCCCTCGGCGAGCCTCGGTCCCAGTTTTCGTCCTCCGTGACAACGACCGCATCCTCCGCCTCGGCCTTCGAGCCGCTTTACAAGCGGATGTCCTTAGTACAGCTGCTAACGCATTGTGTGAACGTCTCTATACGGACCCATCTGAGGATACTCGACAGCTTACCTTCCTCATTAATCAAGTTTTCCGCAAGAGTTTCGCCACCTACCACGCAATGAACTGGTTCACCAGGGCGCTCTTCAACTCAACCTTGCTACTTCGAGAGGTTGCTCTAAACACTGCGCCTAACCTCCATGCGTCTACTCGCCACCTCCTCTGGAACCAGCAGATTCACGAAACTGAATTCCTCTTTAGGGGTCTTATTCCAAAGGTGGCTCTGCACCTGGACATATCACGAAAGCCGCGTTTTGTCAAATCAAGGGGATCCAGACGTCCTCCATCCAACCAACCAAGGACGGACGCTCCTCTAGAATTATCTCTTAGTGCCAAACCTGCTGAACGTCCGCCCCTCCGGCTCCCCGGGCTGTGTCGCCCTTTCCCTACAAGACCCAGGGTCGCGGACGAGGACGCTCCCTGGGACGATCGTCCTCTGAATCCGGACGACACTCCAAGCATAGGAACCACAAATCGTATTGACATTCCTCCTCCCCTACAAGCCGTAGGGGGACGACTCCGTTTTCATGCCAAAGCCTGGCATGCTCTTACCGCCGATTCTGTCCTTCGTTCAATTGTGACCAACGGCTTCAAACCAAAGTTCCTTGTCCTCCACTGGGCGTTCCTCCGTGGGGTCGACTGTCTTGTCCCTCACGTCCTTTACGTTTGGAAATACTATCCTTCGTCCACAAAAACGCAATCCGCGTTGTTCCTCCTCCGTTCTTGCCGGGGTTTTACAGCGATATATTCCTATGCGACAAAAAGAACGGCAGAACCCGGCTAATTTTCAATCTCGAGCCTCTCAATCGGTTTATCGACAATCCGCATTTCAAATGGAAACTGTAGCCTGTATTCGTCCGCATAAACGATTGGACACTGTCACTGGATCTTGCCGATGCCTACCTACACCGTCCCCTACATGCTGCTGTCCGCCACCTATTCCGTTTCGTCCTCAACACAGTTTACGAGTACCTCTGTCTGCCATTCGGAGTAAATGCAGCCCCAAGATCTTTATCTACATCCTCCGACCGGTCCTTGCGTGTCTCCACCAACAGGGGATCCGCATACACGCCTTTCTCGACGACTGTCTTCTCCCTCACTAGACCTCGCGAGGGGTTCTGGAGCACGTGCACACCGCCGTGTCACTTTTTCATCACCTGGGTTTCGGCATCAATGCTCCAAAGCCCTCCCCCGATCTCCCCGTTCACAGATGCCTCTCATCTAGGATGGGGGGCGCCTGTCGGCAACGGAGCGTCTGTGGTCTGCGGACACCTCCGAGCATATCAACCATCTAGAACTTCGCGCAGTCCTCCTCGGCCTTCGCCAGTTACAAAGCTTCCTATCCTCCAAAACTGTCCAAATACATATCGACAACGGCAGTAGCTTATCTCCGCAAGGGTGGTGGGACTCGCTCCCACTCTCTCCACCACATCACGTCCGAGATCTTCCAGTTCTGCATCGCCTCCCACATTCGGCTACTACTACTCCACATCCCGGGATCCTTAAATGTCATAGCCAACTCCCTCCCTCGCAAAAAACCCCCGATCAGCAAATGGGCACTGCACCCGTCCGTGTGCCATGCCCTCTTTCAGTTATAGCATCCGCCGATGGTGGATCTGTTTGCCACAAGGTTCAACAACAAACTACCACTATTTGTCAGCCCTCTTTTAGATCCACGGGCTTGGGCAGTGGACGCCCTCACTCTTGACTAGAACCATCTTCATGCTTATACCTTCTCTCCACCTGGTCTCTGGTCCTCCGCAAGATCGCCAACTGATCAGGACAGTTTCTCCTGATTGCACCGAATTGGCCGTCCGCAGCCTGGTTTCCCCTCCTTTTGTCCCTCCTCATAGCCTCTCGGCATCAGTTGCCAACATGACGGGACCTCCTCTCCCAGGACCAGGGTCGGTTCTACCATCCGAACCTATCCTCGCTACAGCTTCACGGGTGGCTACTATCGTCCGACTTCTCCACTCAACAGGAATTCTTAAAGACGAGGCCTCTCGTATTGCCTCCAGGGCCGTCCGGTCCTCCACTACAAGAGTTTACGACAGCCACTGGAAACGGTGGTTTCATCGGTGTATCTCACAACGGGTCAATCCAATCAATCCGCCTATGCACGACCTCCTCAGATTCCTAACCTGCTTATTTAAAGACGGATTGCGAGGTTCCACCATCTTAGTCTATCAGTCAACGCTAAATGCTGTCTTTAAAGCTGCCGGGAATATTGCCCTCCTCACGGATTATAAGATCTCTTCGCGAATCCACTTGTTCCAGTTGGATCGTCCGCGGGTCCCGAAACGATTTCCGGACTGGGACCTGTCCGTCGTCCTTACGGCCTTAATGGCCCCGCCATACGAACCTTTAGCCTCTGCACGACTCGGCCACCGCATAAGAAAGACCATTTTTCTGGTTGCCCTGGCCGCTCGTCTTAGCTGTAGCGAACTACAAGCCCTGTCCACAAGGGAACGCGACTGCTTTTTTCTGCCAGACTTCCGCGGTGTTACTCTTACCCCGGCCTCTTCATTCAGGGCGAAAACCCAGAAACCCACTGAACGGACGCACCCATTCATAATTCCGTCGCTTTCTAACATCCTAGGGGATGACCAGGAACGAACTTTGTGTCCTGTCCGAGCCATCCGCTTTTACCTGAAAGCATCCCTTCCTATCAGGCGAGACCGCACTCAACTCTTTCTCCCCTTCAACAGCAAGACTGGAATCACTTCTGCGCGGATGATTGCTTCTTGGATTAAAACCGTTGTCCTCCAGGCCTACGAGGCCATGGACGTCGATTGCATCACAAAAGATATCAAAGTCACAGCGCACGAACTTCGTGCCATTCCTACATCTTGGGGGCACTTCAGCAATATTTTCATTACAGACATTATGGAATCCGCCTCTTGGCGCCATCCTACCGTCTTCACGTCCCATTATCTCCGGGATATGTCCCATCATGCCAACGGTTTGTACTGTGTTGGGTCTTTTATTGCAGCCCACAAAATTCTCTGACCCTTGGACGCAATGTAAATCCACTTTGTGTTACAAGGGCCGGCCGTTAGCTTAGGGAACTCCGATCAAATTGCGCTGCCACCTTGACGAAGTCTATGGGAATGCTAAAAATAGGGTAATGGATTTTTTCACGGCAAGTAGAAACATCAAAATTCCAGGGTTACCTGGTTAATTTTTGTTTCTATTGCCTATTGAAAAAATACATTACCCTGCTTCCCACCCTCCTCCCCTCTCGTTGCCATTTGGGCAGGATAGAGGTGTCAAAAAGGTGAGCTCTCCTGCTCCGCTTCGACTTATATACGATGGAGTAGAGCTGCGCAGTAGCTAGCGTAGTAGCTGGGATATTTATCTCCATAGTAGAAACAGCATTGGAGAAGGAGAATGCTAAAAATAGGATAATGTATTTTTTTCAATCGGCAATGGAAACAAAAATTAACCAGGTAACCCTGGAATTTTTATGTTTTGATTGCCTAACTGAAAATATAGATTACCTTAACTCCCACCCAGGCCTCCCCTCCATTGTCTAGATTCTGGGTGAGGAGAAATAATGCCATCGGACGGCTACGCCGAGTATATATAGCTAGCTCATCCCTGCTCATGCGCAGTAGTACAAGCCCGGCTGGGAAGCCAACTTTCAAGCTGCTAGGGGAATAACAGCTAACAAGGAGGGAATCGCTATAAAAATAGGTAATGTATATTTTCGGCTAGGCAATAAAAAATTAAGCAGGTGCAGGCCCTGCAATTTTAGTCTTTTTTTTACTAATGAAAATGAATAGTGGTTTTAGACATTTCAACATGCTGATTCTCATTATGCCATTCGTTAATATGTCATTTAACAGACATTTTAACATGTCATTTAACAGCTGTAAACACAACACCCTGTATTTTGAATGGAATTCGGCTGACAGGCTAGACTTGTGTGGTTCATGTATGGTTTGTTTTATTATTGGAATATGTGTACAAATTATGCATTTAAACTTGTTATTCTTGTTGAAGGAATGCATACATATTATCCAATTAAGCCTAAATACATTAACTTAATTAAGGGGCTTACTGAGTGGTTGAATTCAAAAATTCCTACTACCTTTCACCTCCGTACATTATTAATTAACGAGTGAATGATGGGCTGCATTAAAGGCCAATATTTCTGACCCGCCCTTCATAAATATCCTAGTTATGAGAATTAAGTTTGAAAGAGTACATGTAATTCGAAAATCACTATGCATTTTGAATGCTATGACATTAACACTTCACCTTTAAATCAGCATAGAATGGCCACTATGAATGATAAATAAATTTAATCAGCCTTGGTGGAATGAAGACATCGCCACCTTTTAGAAAAGACTTAAGTATAACCATTTAAGTTAACTAGGACGATTGCAGGAGTATATTCAAGACGAAAATCGCAACACATGTTGACCACTACGACAGTAACACTTCACCTTCAAATGGAAGTAAGATAGCACGTATGTAAGATATAACTGGAGAAAATTTGCTAGTTTCCCGAAAACGAAACATCGACGATTTTTTTGTCCTTTACCATCTATACTACACTGTTAATTTTAAGAAATTGCGTATGTTATCCATATCATGTCAAAAACCAAAACTGGTAAAAGGGGCCGCCAAGTTCCGAATGGTTCG
>JAHWFP010074552.1:34917-102123 GCA_023313725.1 Lithobius niger
TTTTTTTTTTTAATGCCTGCATTACTACGTGCACCAGGCCTTAAAGTGGCACTATCACTGATAGAAAAGCACACGAAAATACTATGGTGCCATCTAGCAGCAGTGATATTGTTGTCCATTATAGCTCGCTCCCCGATGAAGCTATAATGAAGCTATTGATGAAGTGTTTTCACGGCATGGCGTGCTAGCGGAAATTTTTTCCGACAGTTCCAATAATTTGAGGGGCAAATAATGAAGAATTTATGCCTGCAATCGCGTATCAAGGCTAGATTTCTGTTAGTCTATGCACCTAAGTCCAGCCTAGCTGAACGGTGGATGAAAGAGTTAACAAAAACGCTAGTAATTTACGTACAAGACGAGAAATCGGGTCATAGAAATTGGGATTTACGTTTGAAACAGCTACAGTTACCCTTAAATTCAGCAACTGATTCAGTGACAGGTTTCACCCCAAGTATGTTAGCGACAGGAAGGGAGTTACGAATGCCCGAAGCCCCTGTCGGGAAAGTACAAATGGACGAGGTTAATTACCCATATTAAACTTAACATCACGCATGCATGCGATAGAGCTGTACGCAAACGTCAAGCAGCTAAGTTGCATCGTGCTGCAAAGGTAGATAGAAATAAAACGGATAAAGAATTTGAGGTCGGAACTAAAGTTTACATACAAAATCACCCTAGAAGTGACAAATCTCGCTATTTTATGAAAAAAACTGGCACCAATTTACATCGGAAATTACGAGATTGTTAAAAAGTTTAGTCCTGTAACTTATCAACTTAATCCGGGATCTTAATACGGGTATTATTTCTTATTTGTATCACATAGATAATTTACATGAGCAGATTGAAGGTGAGCGTTACCCAGTTAGTGAAGCAGGTTCCGAAGAATTTTAAACTTAAATCTAAAAGTAGTTACTGTGTTTCTTCTTGGTCTTCTTTCGGCCAGCAGTAGCTAGATCTAAAAATAATTTCGCATGCAAATCATGGTGTTGCTTGTAGACAAAAAAATAACTTATGTGCAATAATCTAGTGACACTCGGGGGTTAACGCTAATGTTAACTACTTCAAAAAAGCCGTGCAAATGCTTAAGTGGAAGGTTGAAGTAGTAGCATAATTTAGTAATGAATTTGTTGGAGTAACCGGATTTTCACCAGAGAATTTACACTTTTTTTTTTAACGAATGTGTATTGAACTAACCTAACGTTAATCTACCCTACAATGAATACTAACCTAATAACCGATAGGAAATGAAACTGGGGTTGCCACAATAGAGTTTATTTAATTAGTGATTTGTATGGATTAGAAAACTTGATTAATAATCGATGGAGGACGTGGTGAGACAATTTTTTTTTATTAACAGCAATTAAAAGCTAATTTTCGAGTTAAACTTCTCTGATTGTTACCGATATTTGACAATTAAGATTTTGAAGTAAAAATCTTTCTAGCTGATTTTACCGATGATTTGTGGTTTCGGTTTTCAAGTGAATTTTCGTGCATCAAGCACTTAGGTTTTTTTTTCTTTCTCTTGACTGTTTTTGCACCGATTGTTTGTGATTGTTTGTTTTTGCTTCTGCGTAATTTTCGTGAAAATGTTCAAGTAATTAGGTTTGCGTAGCGGGTTTTTACGGGAATAATGTCTGAATTTTGACGCTCAAAGAATTCCCAGAACTTACAAGAAACGTTACTGATACGTCTAGGTAATGTCACCCTGCTGGAACAGTCAAACGATTAAATTATTAGCAGATAAAAAGCTTACACGTCCCATAGCATCCTTAATTTTAAATTGTTGTTATTATAACCTTGATTATTGTATGAATAAATGACTTGGCTTAATAAATAATTTTCACTTACCTTGACGAAGTGAGGGCGCTTCTTATCGGGGGCTGGACCTCTGCAATAACGGTTTCCACAGCTTCCTCCTACTCCTTAAGCTTGGGCCTTAGTGGGCCTCTTTACCTTGATGCTATGGCTCCATACTATGTATTCTGTATACGCTATATCTTTATTAATGTATTCCAGTAATGCTATGTACTTTGATGTATGGTCCAGTCCCTGGAGATCAATGGTCAGGATGGCTCTGGCCTTGCCTGCCCCTAGGGGTAGCTGCTAGCAGAGATGGCTCATGGGATACCAGGATATAGTACAGGAAGTACCTTGCACCACCAGTGGCAGGTACCGGCTGCAGCTCTAGGTACTTGAGGCCTTGCAGCCCCTTGCAGCCTCACTCTGGGAGCTAGTCCCTAACCAGCTAAGAACTCTTCCTGAAGCGTGCAACTCTGCTAGAAGCCCTGATCAGAGCATCCTTGGACAACATCTCATAAGGACAGACCGCGTGGCCCTTAATTTACCTTCTGGCGTTCTTCCTTGTACCGGGCATAGCAGGGTTGCATTGTGCTGGTCTACATACGTACACGACCTTGAAATGTTGGGATATGTGATGTGGAAAAAAGTTTTAGATTTTAATTAATACTTGGAAAGGCTGTTAATTAGTACAGACCTAGCAGAGATAGTTTATAGTTTGGATTAGGGGTGTAATTTTTCCGGACAACTAACTGTTTTGACAATTTAAACCAATTAAGTGCTTTTTACAGTTTTAGCAGTAGTTTATACTAACGTTAGAACTGTTCAGTTCATCATGGATATATCCATGGGTTGTACTTGTAGTTTTTGTGGTACTTATACTACTGCTGGTGCCAGCAGCTGGATCAGCATTAGCTACATCGGCACTTGCTGTCGCTGCACATGTAGTACTTGTACTTATAGTATGCTTGGTTACTTGCTCAAGATTACTTTCACTGTTTTTTAAATGTTTTACGTTATGAGAGATGTAAACGAGCTTACCTGAACGTTTGGGATTTGGCAATGTAACTTTTCGTATTCAGTAGTGTTGCTTAAAAGAGGTGTAAAAGAAATGTATAAACTACATTTTTTTCATTATTTTTCCAATTTTTCCGGCATGCCTCGGAAATATTTCAATGTTTTTCATATTTTTCCCTGAAAATTTCCGGACCTACAACCCTAGTTTGGATGTATGAGTGTTGGTTAACCCCTTAGCGACCATGTACGAACATGCGTTCGTAGGCATTAATGCAAACAAACAGTATAGTGTTCAGAGTAACTTTTCGTTACTGGTCGCCAATGGGGTAACTGTAATATATCTTACTATTATTGTAGTGTAGTCAAAGTAATACTTGTAATTTATGGTGTCCGTATGTTGTTTTAAATAAAAATTTGTGATTTCAGGATGGCTTCAGTCGTGGATTATCATTTGGCAATGACGATTTCTCTTTGGAAAGTTTAGATCCTCTTCACAAGACCAGCTGAATTCAGTGTTTTGCCGAACGTGAAAGTTAACTGACTGTAGTTTTACAGCACTATGGTCAGAAGTGAGATGAAAACATAAAGCCAGTGGAAAACTACAAGAAACAGTGTGTTTTGTTCATAAAGCTGCATACTCCAATTGTAAATAAGTCAGAAATTACTTATATTAGGTACAATACAGTAAATGTTTATTGCAGACTTGAAAGCCCTGCAATTTGTCGCGTAATAATTAAATATTTTGTCTTCACCTTTCATGAAATTGAAACTATTAAAGCATAGCAAACGAGGACAGTGGAGACATCATTGTAAACTGCTAATTTTGCTTAAAGGAAAACTAAACCCTACAGTTTAAAATTTGTGTCATTACTTAATATGCACGAATATTAATTGCGCCAAAATGGATTTTGTAACTGTTTTCAATTACATCGGCACGAGACAGTAAACGTGACTTCGAGCTATGTTCAACTGTTACGTCACAGTTCATCAGTCACGTGACGTGCGCTCCTCACCCTACAGTGCACTGCGCAAAGGCAAGCAGAGTTATCGCCAACTTGTTGTAACCAAGGCAACTATACCGCTCAAGCGAAACCGAAACTAAACGGTGGCATCTGGGCCACTATGACGCAAGAGAAGCATACCTGTTCGAACCAACTTGCGATGCAAAACACAAGTCCAAGCGACGGAAATTTGATTCGCGTACCGTGCAGAAGAACCTTGGGATCCGGCCATGAAGGCATTTTGAATGGAACTGAGGTAACTGATTAGCTACACCGAAACTCAAATCTTAAATTTTATTACACTGACTTTGAAAACTGCACATTGTATGGCTTTATTACTTCTAAACATTAACATTTAACACAAGTTAAAAAAAAACAACACTGACTTTAGTTTGGAGCTAATCCTTGTATTATTTGAGCTTGTCTAAGTAGAGCGTAGCAACCAGAGCATCTAACCAACCGCGTAGCTACCAGGGTGAGCTTCCTTTATTAAGCGCATGCACTTGGTGCCTGATGAACTGTGATGTCCCGTACATGAGATTTCGCTCCGAAGATCAGCTACGATAAGGAGGTGTCTGCTAGAAACGCAACTCTACAAGATTATTACGCAAACACTGTAAGGCGTAGGCAAATCCCATACTTCGCATGCATTTCTAAAGTAAATTACCATATGATACTGAAATTTAATATCGAAGGGTTTAGTTGTTCTTTAAGCCGTACTGGTTCTTAATAGTGGTACATATAATATCTAGCCACAAAATGTGGAAAACTCGATAAGACACTGTCCAGTTATTTTTTTTTAATCTGTAAATTTGTCACCTTTCAGAATTAGTGTCCCGTGTTCTGTAGTCAACAGAAAATGCTACTTAGTAGAAATTTAATACTTTTTACGCCAAAGCTGAAGTAACTTCGTTATACATCCAAACCAGAAGTTAGGTCTCCATGCCATTGTTGGTAGTCAAGCTGTGGAATTTAGTGACCTCTACCAATGTGCATTATAGCGTAGTTATTCTGGACCTTTAACTTCATTTATTTTAAAAGTAATTTCTGGGGGGACATAATATGCTGCAATTTTTATCTCACCCAGACATGCCTTATTGTATAACATAACTACATTACATTTTTCTGCTGTCCTGTAGTGTCATAAGACATTGATTTTATTATTTTCCTATACCATGAAACTGACAATGTTACAGATACATGTCTATTGCCATTGAAGTAAAAAGAGGGAATACAGTAGAACCTTGATTATCCGCACTAATTGGCACCAAAGGGTGTTCGCATAATCACAAACTTTGATAATTCAATTTACCTTTTTCTATACTTAGTTTTAGTGTTTACGAGCTATGCTTGGGTATGTAATAAGACTACTTACTACTACTACTATAAAAAATGGCAAATTTTTGAGCATTTTCTAAGAACGGGAGTTTGGATAATTGGGGTTTAGATAATCGAGGTTCTACTGTAGTTTATTCAAATTTATGCCATGATAATTTGAATTTGAAAGATAGTCGGCAGGAAGCACAAAATGCTTTTGGCACCGAGTGAGCCACAAAGTTACCAACCAGTTCTTGTAACAATAGGGGCTGATAAAATTTGGGAGCACTGTGTCAAGGCGCTGCTTGAATTGCAGAACAAAGGTTGCACTGACGTGTGGTGGTAGCTTATTCCAAGTGTTCAACACATGAAAGGAAAAAGTGTGCTGACGAAGGGTGGTGTTGCATCGGTGTTTAAAAAGTTTGGCACCGTGGTTGCGGGTCACCGGATTAGAGGATAGTGTAAACCAGTCAACTGAGGCTTGGTCTTTGCCAGTAAGTGCCTTGAGTGTCGGAATGAGGTCCCCTCTCACTCGTCGATATTCAAGAGTTGGAAGCTTGAGCACTGTATGACGGTTTGAGTAAGACGTGATCTTAAGCCCCGCGACAAGCTTTGTGCCACGTCTCCAACTTATCGTGGTCTTCTTCGAGGCGGACCCACCAGGCCTGCCCGCATACTCCAAGATACTGCGTACCTTACTGCGGTAAAGTAAAAGAAATGTCTTTCTGGTTAGCGTTGAGAATGTGGTCCGAATGATAGCAAGGGCCCCGTGAGCCTTTGCAGTCACCATTTGAATGTGAGCAGAGAACCTCAAGTCGCGATCAATGATCACTTCCAGGCCGCGTTGAAGGTCCCTTTCTGGGAGGGCAATACCAGGTCCCAAGTTATAGTTTGCCTTGGGGTGCTGAACGCCAAACTTCGCAATGCCACACTTAAGCGTTTCAAGTTTTACTTCTATTTTCAATCGGTGGGATTGTTAATTATGCAACACTGGAATAATCTGAAAAGAAATTACTGCTTTGGTGATTCAGTAGGCGACACAATAGTAACATTTACGCTGACCTATTTGTCAGTTGCAATAAATCGGTAAAGACTGATAAGACAAGTTGTCTGTTGCAGGTATTTTTCTGCAGCAAGGTAGGCAAACGAACACTAGTTGCAATGACACAGTATCTAAAACCAGAATCCCCCACCCACCTTGTTTTCTGAACGGCCATTTTGTTACATTCAGATAAGCTGACTCTCAGCAACATATAATATAGATTGGGAATATTTGTTTCCATTGTACAACAGGGAATAAGTGGATTTATAAATAAGAAATGACACTTCGTTTGCTTGCTAAATACATTAAGCTGCTATGGACACCAGTACTGTTATATGAGATAAATAAACGATACTGATATTATTTATCTGTAGTAGGTAATAAAAAAAAACAGGGTATAATAAAAGTAACCACACACATAATCACAAACTATTAAGTAACGTGAAGTTACAGTAAACCTCGACTGTCGTAAGCCAGGTAAATAAACTGTGTTATGTTCTCTAGTAATAGCATTCCAGATGTTAATAAACAAAGGATAATCTATGCAACATGAGTGTAATGTATATT
This sequence comes from Lithobius niger, assembly GCA_023313725.1. Taxonomy (NCBI): domain Eukaryota; kingdom Metazoa; phylum Arthropoda; class Chilopoda; order Lithobiomorpha; family Lithobiidae; genus Lithobius; species Lithobius niger. The sequence continues at coordinate 41,659 of JAHWFP010074552.1, forward strand.
TTTGAAAGGCTAAATACTCAAAAGCTTGGAGATTTTGTAAAATTTTGTAATTACAACTGTACAAATTGTTCACAAATACAAATGTAAAACATGTGAAAGATTAAATAGTATATGGGAAAAAAGTTCTTTTCTTTCAGAATTGGGATTGTACAGAACTTTTTTTTCCATTAGATTTGATTAATAAAATTGCCCAGTGAAACGAAACTCTAACAGGTTGCCATTGGCCGATCCAGATCCCGCGTGGAAGTCACCCAGGGCCAGTGGCCTAAGCAGTGTCGACTCCGGCTTACGTAGCATGTGTAACTTGGCGTTGCATACAATGTTGACAGAAATCGTTGAAAATTTCACCTCCACTCCACAAAGAAGGGATTCCATGTAAGCATGGTGCTTTCAGAGCTTTTTAAAAAATTAAATTCGTTTTTAATGCTGACGAAAATATAGATTACCTGGTTTAATATTTAGCAGTTCCTCCCAATTGGAGCTCTTATCCCTAGCGAAGATGGTTGACTTCCCTGCCAGGCTCGCTGCTTCTTCCTGTGCATGTGCGGATGCAGGCCTCCTATATAAGCGATCGGAGCAGACCACTATTCATATTTCTTCCTAGGGCACCACCGTGTGTGGATATGTTGCAGTTCTCCCTCTCCTCTCTCCTACGGTTCTCATTAGACATCGATGCTGATTACCGGTCCACCTATGGGGCCCCCCCCCCCCCTTTACGTCTCTTCTGAGCCCCGTTTTCCTTTGAATTTCGGCACTGAGCCGACCATCCTCTTCTACGGCTGTGGTCCCATCGAGCCCTCTTTTCACCACGATCCTCCAAGTGGCTCGGCATCTGCCACATGGACTCGAGCCCTTCGCCCGCTGTAAGCTGTTCCGAGCCGCTTTTACTCGATTCCACCTGCACTTCGGGATCGGGCGCCAACGCCCGGCCCAGAACCGTTTGCGGATCGCAACCTGCTGCCCGCGCACCATCTTAATGTCACTTTGTTACAATTGGGACGTCGATTCCCAAAGAAGACCGCCAGTTTTACTTGTCCTTGGGCGCCTGGGGATCGGATCGGGCCCCAACGCCCAGCCCGGAGCCTATTTTGCGAATTGCATCGTGCTGTCGGCCTACCATCTCGCACCGATTCCCGACGAGGTCTGTCATTTGGGCTCTGGCTGATTCCCCCTTGACCCGAATTTTCGGTTCTACTTGTCTTTGGACATGGGGAATCGGGACCGGGCCCCAATGCCAGCCCTTGGTGGACCACGATCCGCTTTCCACTTCCCTTCTGGCAGACGCTGCTGTTCTTCTCCATTGTTTTCCCTTCTACAGACATTCGCTGGGGACTGGGCCTTACCGCCCGGGTTCAGACCCTTCTATGAACCACAGGGCGCTGTTCACCATTCTTCTAGAATGCTTCTATTATCCGACATCTGGGAAAACCGTTATGCTCCAACGCCCGAGCACCAGTACGATTTCCTTTTCTTCAAGAACAACTATGGCTCGAAATTTGGACCAGGGCCCGAGGACGGGCCTGGTACATTTTTACTTGATCCACTTTCGATTCACTATCTACCAGGTTACGACTCCTTTGACCACTCAGGATTACAACTATGTGGTCTCCTTTCAATTTGATCCCCCTTCAAGAAGCACGGCATATCGCCTGGCAAGCCCTAGATTGCGCTATGATCCTCCTGCTTCGTCACCAATTTCCGTATCACCTGGTTACAGGGTAAGACCGGGCTGTCGGTCGATGGCCTATGGGCCATCAGCCCGTGGATCAAACTGCCTACACCGATACCAGCCGTGGCTGGTCCCATTCACATCAAGACGCCGACACGCAACCGGACCGACTTAATGTCGCGTTATCACGCCTTGTCCCTTCAGTTTCTTACTATCTGTAAAATACTAATCTCCAGTATATTAATAAACAAAAACTGAACGTTAAATGTTTAGAGTAAGGGTCTAAAAGTCAAAACCTAGAAGGAACACGGACAAGCTTTGACAGTCAGGGTCTACATGTACAATTTTGCAAGCATTAGCATTAGGCTGGTAAGCATTAGACCCTTACTACCAGGTGGTGGTTAGCTTATAGTTCTACTCTGTTCGGACAGAACGTGTGTATGAACGGTTGTAGCAGGTTTTCTTTGTTCTTAGAATCTTTTTATGGAACTTTAAGAACATAACTTTCTCGTGAAGTTTGGCATTTTGTCTTTTGATGCTTTAGAATTGTTATTAAATTTCGTAGATTTACGGTAGAGGATAACCAGTAATGCTCTCTGCTGCGAATACCCTGCCATGTTACTAAATCGAAAAATAATTTTCAACATAAAGCAAAGCAGCAAACGTATACCATACTACCACTGGATCATCACATGGGTCATTGTAGGAGGATTTCCAGTTTTTCGTCAAAATGTATTTATTTCTGACCACCGGGTAAGGGTCTAATGCTTACCAGCCTCTTACAAAATTTTACATCTAGACCCTGACTGTCAAAGCTTGTCCGTGTTCCTTCTAGGTTTTGACTTTTAGACCCTTACTCTAAACATTTATCGTTCCGTTTTTGTTTATTAATTCGTGTTACTTTTAGAATTGCAGCTAAACTGTAAAACAGTGCAGTTGACGGTGAAAATTGAGCGTTTAACACAAGAGACCCTAGGCTGACTCTTAATAACACTGGCTATCGCCAGTGTTAATAATAGAAACAAATCCTTTAATCTTTAGTCTTGCAGCATAATAACAATGTTTAAAACAATGTAAAACAATCAATCTGGTCGTTTAGAACTCCATAACCCCTGAACCACTTGACCAATTAGAAAATACCTTATGGAAAGGGCACATCGACAGAGCAATACCTATAAAATAAGCTAAGAACCAGTTTTATAGGACAAATGGTTTGACCTGTAGAGAGGATAGACGAAAGGTACATCCCCAGACCAAGACCCAAGAACAAGAAGTTGTCTTTGGCCCCTCTCTGTATCTCGGGTTTGGCTCGACCGAATTTCACAATTTTTGGACTGCAGACAGGCCTTGACTAGTCAAGGCTAGATTCCAAATTTGGTTTCAAGATGTTTACTATTGACGGAGTTATAAGCTCTCAAAGTTGAAAGTTTAACACACAGATCCTAGGTCGACCCTTACTAAGACTGGCTATCGCCACTGTTAATATGGTAAAATCGTTTTGATTTGGCTTTTCATACCTGAAATACTCCATGTCCCTTTAATTTTTAACTACCAGCAATGCTACCAGTGATGCTTCTAATAATCAGCTGTTCCAGCCATTATTACCCACTTTTCGTTTCCAGTACGGTAGTATACAGACACACGTTTGGTGCTCTTGGTTTGTCCGTGGCGAATCGAAATTTTGCCGCCCGAACGCATGAAATGCTGAAGAGGACGTGGAACTCGGGAGAGGCTGCAATGTGCAGATGCATTAAAACTCCAATGGACTTTACGGAGTCAAAGGTGGACTTTGTGGAATGATGCTTACTTTGAAGAAATCGGCGCAAAGATCGTAAACAGCTTGTGAAGAAGCAGGCGTCGAATACTTCATTTTCAAGTTCGAAGACCCATTAGATCGTAGTCTAGATTATTAAGCACGGATATAATTTTGCGGTTGTTTTCTTGTCGGATGAAACGATTGCAAGACGTTTAAGTGCTAGTGCTTCTTGTGTCCCGGTTGAGCCTAACGTGCAGTTGGATGAGTTGTCATCACCGGCAGTTTCTTCTCTGTTAGGATCGGTTCAAAATTGATAGTGGACGCTGTACGGACAAATCCTAAAGTGATTTGAACATTAAAATGGACCTGATGAGGGAAGAATTGAGTGCGAAAATTGGAAAGCACACGAAGTACGATGTACTGCGCTGTAAGGAAAAATGCAAGCGTTCTTCGGTCGGGTGATGGCGAATTGCCAAGCAGTGATAGCTCCCGGCGGTTCACTGCGGCCGGTGCTGCCATCAAGCGGCAGAGACGGAGACTATTTGTGTGAAGATGTGCTGCAGCGAAGCGAATCGGCAGTTGAGTGGTCTATCGTTAGACGTTGTGGGCGTTTTAGGAGTGGATTTTTTGGAGGAGAATGATGTGGTGGATGTAGGGACTGTTTCACTGGGTCTGTGGCAGCACAACAGCAATCAGTCAAGGCGGGACTGCAGCTGTCTGCGCGGGGCAAAGTTGGAAGTGTGGAGAGTGGAACGATAAGCAACTTAGCTGGAAACTCCGAAGGTGCGATGCTTTCTCATGGAGTTTGCCACATACATAAAATATCGCAAGGAAAAAAACCCAAAAAGTCGAGAGAATGCCACAAAGAAGAGGTTCTCGGTGGAGAGGAAAGACCCACACTCGGGGCGTCGCGAACACCACAAAGCCCCGGGTGGCGTGAAACGTCAGGCTGACAAGAAAACTGAATCGCCCCCGACTTCGTCCCATCATCAGCATTCCACGGGCGATGCACAGGGACGTGTAAACAAGGACACAACCGGTCGCCATGTTGAGCATCGTCAAGGGAAGCGCAGGGCGTGGCCAATCCAACAGCCCCATTGCCTAGTGCTGTGCACGGAGGTTGCAGTTGTCAGCATTTTAATGTGGATAACGATGCAAACCCAATGAGAAAGCATGGAGACAAGTTGAACACTCGATGGAGAGGCCATGCGAGAAGCAGAGTGGTTTTCGAGCAGCGACGCTTTGGCCGGGAAGAAAAGTCTGATAGTCAAATACAAATGAACAAAAAAAAAAACAAAAACTGAGGGCCCCGGACAAACTCCAGCCCCTTGACAAGGGGATTTATTTGAGGAAGGACCACATTTTCTCGCGTGGAATGATTTTTCGGCAGCACTGTACCGGAACCTGAAGGATTCACACTATTGTACACAGTTTGTCCCTCCAGAGCCTGACCCCGTAGATACGCCAGACAAACCCCCGTTTAACAATGGGGGTACGGAAATTGGTATTCCACAATAGGAGGTAGCTTTTCGACAGCTGCTGAGCGTTGAATCATGAGTGATGGCATTGACGTCCCCCCCCCCCCCCTCGATCGATCCGAAACATCAAAACCTGTTTTTCGCTCAGTGGGGAGACTGTATGGAATATTTTTGACTCTGCTGGGTACTTAAAGCCAGCGCAACCAATGGAGCCTGAAGCGGCGTTGGCCCAAAACAGTGTGCTGGCAAATGACACTAATCGTACTGGTGCGGATACTGTATTGCGAAGTTAGGCTACTGGTCTTTCTTTCCAATTTTTCTGGATTTCCGGACAAGCATAGCAGGCCACTATTCAAAGAGGAGCGACGTTGCGGAATAATGCTTTAATAAAACTAACCTAACTTGGCAAGCGGTAATTCTTTGCTACCACCATGGGAAAAAAAGTGCATTTACTAGCAGTTCACTTTAAATTAAAATTTTCTAAGTTTAAGCAACTAAGTAAATAATGGTTGGAAGCAGACTGAAGCTCTATTTACATTTATTGAACATTGGTTAATAAAATATTTACAAAACGGTGTTTAGTTTGCGGTTTCATTTTGGTTACAACAAATCTTGTCTTTAGATTTCAGCAACAGGGCCGTAGCTACCGGGGGGGGGGGGGGGGGGGGCAACCGCCCTTCCCCCAAAAATGTTCGAGGGGGTGTAAAAACGATACTTGGAATAACGTAAAAACTATAAACTTTCCTTTCCTACAATGTTTTATTTTAATGGCGTGTCCATTATTATTGATATCACTAAACTATTTTGGTGGAAACCACAAGCTATTCCTTTTGTCGATCAAATTTTTGGATTAATTTAAAATGCAAAAATACCCAACCAAGACAGCTACGACGAGGGGCGGTAGATACAGCTGTGCAGCGAAGCCCAACCCAGTGCGATGGAGCCTCAAGCATCGTTGTATCTCGGATAAAGATGCTATCACACTGCATGGTTGTATTAACCCTGAAATCCTGCTTTGGTTTTAGCTACCACCCCTGATGAAAGCAGCGTTGACATGTATTCTTTTTTGGCAGAAAGGCATTAAAAAATAACGCTGCAAAAACTACCGAAAACAAAAGAATAATATTATTGTGCGTCTTAACGCGAGAAAAAAGTATGAAACCATTTATTCCCTGCTTTTAGTCTTCTGTACAGCCGTACCAGTAGAGAAGACTATTGCAACGACTTTGTCTGTTCGTCCGTCCGTCCGTCGCTTTTTCAACTTCGCAACGGTACTAGAAATTGACGACCACTGTTTACAACGTTCGATTCAGTATCAAAAGTTAGTTAAATAACATGGCAAATTAAAACATTGTTGCCTCCTTATAGCTAATAAGACTTGACGTAACTAAAATAATATTTCATCGTCGAATTGAAATCCTAAAGATTTGTGTTAACGCAGCCGTAAAAACAAAAACATTTTAGCTTCGTTTAAAAGAGTCTTGTCGCATTGTTGCATGAATGAATAAGGGATGTTTTTAAAGTCAGCGGTTTGCTTGCTGGGCGCTGAGTTTGCTTGGTCTCGGCTTCCTTCGCTTTTCCCATTTTCAAGCTGAGATTATAAACGACGTTATTTGAAGCTTACTAAGCACAAACATGGCCGACAGTAACAAAATGAGTTATTATATCGCTCTTGTCTGTTTTATCGCATTATTAGCAGCGTTTAAGATGATGAGAGTAAAGACTAATCAACTGAGCTGCTGGCAGCTATCAATATCGTACTTATCACGCACGTATCATGTAGATTTATCGCTTGTATGATGATTGTTGCCGATTGTTGCTCCGCGGCAATGGCGCATGCGCACATGGTGCCCCCATATTGGTTGCGTAAGCTCAGCGAACTCGGCACCCTTTTTCTTCGCTTACTTGGCTGGCCAGCAGCTGCCAAGCCGCTGACTTTATAAATGACGGAAAGATTTCTCAGCGGCAAGCGGCTTGAATTAAAAAACGGGAAAGCTTGCCTCGCTTCCAAGCGGCTGACTTTAAAAACATCCCTATAGGCTTACGATCGAACCAAATTCTCCTTTAGGCCTATCTGCTACTTACGAAACTAAAACTGCTGTTAAAAAAATTAGGCCTAAAAAATGAAAATTAGATCTAAAATCATGTTACCATGGCAACGCCAATAGTTGCTACGAGTCGCTGCTGCAGCGTTTCGCCTGTCCCTTCCCTACTACCACTGATCTATATTAGGCTACGCTGCGCATTACGTTGTAACACTGTAACTGTGTGCGCGCGCGGAGGCCTACCGTGTTGCAAAAATGAATAGGCTTACTGTATACAATCCAAATCTCCGTTAGTTGCTACGGTACTTACGAAATTAAAGTTGTAAATTGGGCCTAAACGCTGACAATTATGCCTAAAACGTAAAATAAGCTTAAAAGCTAACACATTTGTAACGGGCAGTTCTGATGGTTAGGCCTACTGTTTTTAGATTATGTAATAGACATAGCTGTTGTAGTGCATGATAGAGGCGTGCGCCTGAACATTGGAAGTGGAGGAACTGTACAGAAGACCAATGCGACTAGACAGTCGATGTAGCCCCTTGTTTGGGAGAGGGGGCAGTTACACGATTTTTATAAGGAAAACTAGGATTTCCGATTTCTTGTTTATAAGGCAGGGAACTTAACAATTGTACCGAATTTGAAATCATTTTGCGGGTATGAGACCAATCTTGGAGAATTCGTTGGTGGCAAGTGTCCCCCCCCCCTACCCCCTCCACCACTCTCCTCCACTTCCAATACTCGCACGCACTCATCGCGACATTGTCCTGAATCAATAAGGTTCAAATCTAGATTCGAATTTGGCGACAAGCGGCGAACTGATATACCCCTCAGACTGGGAAGAATTATTTTGTAACTTACAGCTGGATTAAAAGTGTGGTCAGCCTACATTTTTTTTCAGCAGCCGCCTACTAAAGCAAATTTCGTGTAATTTTTTTTTCTAATTTACGAAAGACTAAACCTAAATAACCCAGCAAAATAGTACTTCGTTTCAGACCCTTGTTGATGCCTATATTTAGAGTTAAAATTTAAAACCCAACAAAGAAATTGATTCTTCCAATGAAGCACTTTTAAGTGGAATTATTCACAAAATACTTTAATCCTATACTTTATCACGCATATCTGATCGGCTTTAAATAGGCCTGCTTAAAGAAATAATTTACACAGGGTTGGTCAGACAAGACCGGAAAACGTCAACAAATCTTAGTACTTTTCAGCACACAAAAATAAAAGAAAATGAAAGTGCATTTTTCCTGTACAATTAGCAAAAATTTGAGCAGAGAAAAAATTAAAGAAAACAACCAAATTCTAGCCTAATTTCGCCATGGTTTAATAGGCATGAAAACTAGTGTGCAATAAGATTTTAAACAGTCTTGCCATATACAAGAAATCAAAATTGCTCTTGTTACTAGTAATAGTATTATTCTGTGGTTGCTAGGAAGAAAGTATTTTTCATATTAGACTAAGAGTAAAATCAGAAAATGCAACGAGTGTAGAGGCATTTTTTAGTAGAAGTGGTAACTATTTTTTTTCTGAACAAGAAACATGTGAAGAAGCAAGATATAAACGTTACCACATTTTCTTCGCAATTTTACGACCGGAAATGAGCCGCCATCTTGGAAAAATGGCACCAGTGAGAGGTTTTCTAATATTTTTAATATCTTAACTTTTACTCATCCGTTTTTCTTTTTCTTTACACCAAATAAAAGGATTAAAACGTACTGCCTTTCATTACAGAATAATTATTTCGATATTTTTAATAATTTACTAACAGATTTTAGCATAAGGACAAAATATATATATTTGCTCATCCTACAATTTTGCCATAATCGTAAAATAACCTCCAACGCTTAGACAAATAGTTTTAATGCCTGTATAAGTTCTTGTAGTAGATTATTACCTTTAATTTGGTATATAGAACATCTATTTCCGTCCCATAGAAGTGAAGTAATGGTTACGCAAACATATGGGTGGGTAACGTGGTATATATATATATATATATTTTATAAAGAATAGATATGGGACAGAAAAGGGCCCGATTGCTCGCCTCCTGAAAAATCTAAAAAATTTACACCAGTTATACTTTATCACATCACAAATAAAAAAAATAGGGGAAGACGCTGAATCTGCCCCCTGAGAGGGGGGGATGTGGATGCACCACTCCCCTCTCCCTCCCCCCTCCCTCTCCCTGGTAACGTCTTAACCATTCAAATCAATAACATACTGGTTAGACACGATGTTAGGTAGAACATTTGCTACAAGAAAATTTCAATACATATTTAACATAAAAATCTACTCTATGCTGTAAAATCGTGATTTACCTATGTTCTAATTTTAGTGCGCAACTCCCAAGTTGTAAGTACATCTGCAGTCTTCTTATTTAACTTAACTGGGTTGTAGGGCATCTTAAATATGAGTCGCGTTATGGCCATTTTCCTATTTTGTTTTTAAATTCCTTTGTGCAGTAATAATTTTTTTTACTAATGAAAATGTATAGTACGTAGGTTTAGATATTTCAACATGCTAATTCTCATTATCCCATTCGTTTTGTTGTTCAACATGTTATTTAACAGCTGTAGACATAACACCCTGCATTTTAAATGGAATTCGCTTGACAGGCAAGATGTGCGGTCCATGTATGGTTTGTTTTATTATAGGAATATGTGTACAAATTATGCATTTAAACTCATTTATTTAATTTGTGTTACCCTTGTTGGAAGAAATGCATACATATTATCCCATTAAAGGGATATACCTCCCAGCGCCATTTTTCTCGATCCACCACATCAAGTACGGCCCCAAAGTTCTATTTACTTACTGTTAGTCTTTCCCTTGCTAAAAAAAAAACGTTTTAAAATGTGGCGTCTAGGAGATTTTCTGTTGCATATTGTTAACTATATTTAAGAACGACCCGTAACTATATGATGCATTGCGCGCGTACAATAATCATGACGTTTCATCTTTGTGTGTACATCTACTAATTTTCTAATAATTACCATGAGATCTAAAATCTAATAAGACTAATGTGGTAAAAATTAAAATTAATTATTCCAGTAGATCGCTGAAGCAAAATTATAAGACACTAGCCTAGAAAATTATAAATTGTGATTTTAAAATACGTGAATCATGCCGGTTTGTGACGACACAATCGTTGACTTGATTCTGTCTCGTGTACTATTCCCAAAGCTAACCGAGACAGCAGCTATGCGAGGAACGCAGCTACCACCCCAGCAGACCTTGGCACTGTAATTGCTCAGATGACGATCTGCGCGTAGCTGTAATTTGGCACGCGGAATGTTACAAGGCAGGCCGGGTGTCCCTTTAAGCCTAATTATATCATTAAATTAGTTAGGGGGCTTACAGAGTGGTTGAATTGGAAAATTCGTACCCCCTTTCACCTCTGTACATTACTAATTACTGAGGGAATGATGAGCTGCATTACAGGTCAATAGTTCTAACCCATTCTTCATAAATATCCTTGTTATGAAAATTAGGAAGGTTGAAAAATCCGAAAATCACTATGCATTTTGACTTCTATGACATTAACATAGAATAGAATGGCCGCTATGTATGAAAAATAAATTTATTCAGCCTTGGTGGAAAGAAGACGTCGCAGCCTTTCAGAAAACTTAGTATATAGCCTTTTAAGTTAAGTAGGATGCTTGAAGGAGTACATACTAGTCGAAAATCGTGACCATTTTGACTGCTATGACGTTGCAACTTCGTTTTTAAATGCAATAAGATAGCCCTATGTAACATATAACTGGAGAAAATTTGGTGATTTCCCAAAAACGAACAATCAGCTCATTTTTTTTTTTTACCAATTATACTGCAACTATGTTAATTTTAAGAAATGCCATATGTTGCCCATATACTTGCGTATCCATTACGCTACTTCTATGGGACCGAAATGGATATTCTATATGCCAAATTAAAGGCAATTGTCTGTACTACAAGAACAGATAGGCATTAAAACGATTGGTCTAAGCGTTAGATGTTTATTTACGTTCATAGTGAAATTTTACGATGAGCAAATGCATGTTTTTTATCTTTAAGTTAAATCTGTTAGCAAATCATTAAAATATCGAAAGTGTTAATATGTAACGAAGGATAGTACGTTTCAAATGCTTTTATTTGGTGCAAAGAAAATGAAAAACGGGTTAGTAGAAGTCGATATATTAAAAATATTAGAAAGTCTCTCACTGATGCCATTTTTTCCTTGATGGCGGTTCATTTCCGGTCTTAAAATTGCAATAAAATTTGGTAACGTTTATATCTAGCTTCTTCGTGTGCTTCTTGTTCAGAACAAAATTAGTTAACACTTCTACTAAAAAAAATGCCTTATATTATGGCCTTTTGATCACAACTAGGAACGGTTGAACCAGTTCTAAGCCATGATGGAGATGAAGCCAGGGACCACCCCGGTAGTGCATTGATTTGAGCGCCCGGCCTAGCTAATATGCTGGAAGTTCTGGGTTCTGGTCCCAGTCGGACCATTTTTTCCCCTTTCTTTTCCAGACAAAAATCTTACGAAACCCGTCTTGATGCTGGATATGCGCTTCGTAAACTATCTGGCAAAAACTATCGACTTTCTGATTTAATTAAAAAAAAAAAAAAGGCAGAAACAAATGTGAAAGGGCAGATAGAAGAGCCCTTCCTTTATAGGGTAATCTTTGTCTTCTTCAGTTTCCTACCACCTACAATCTACTATATTAGCTGAAGCGAAATAAAGGAGGACCCATAATATCACCGCACATGTTCCATCTCTCGTTCTGGGTCGCGACCCCATGCTGCCAAATATGGAACGAGTGGTCTTAACTATTTTTGGGGATAACACACATTGAAAATATGCTGAATCGGTTTTATAGAAAATGTAGGGCCATACCTAGCTGCCTGTGGGGAGTGGGAAGAAGGGGAGGGGGGACAGAGTGAGAAACCAAGCTCAACTGTCTTTTAAAAAGTAATTATTTTTTATTGTTTTCGTTTTAGTTTAAGGATTTAAGGACTGGGCTGTTTGCGTTGTGATTGGTGGGGGGGGGGGGACATAAAACTGGGAGGGGGCGTAAATTGCCGGTTTGCCCTCCCAGAAAAAAATCTTAGCTAGGGCCCTGTTCAGCAACAACAAAAGAAAATCGTTAAGCAAATCGTGCTTAACACTCGAGTACCAACAACGATCAAGAAATTTCACCAACTTCAAACTAGAAGTACATTTTCGCAAAAATGCAAGTAATATTGAATAAAAATTCAACTCTATGATGTCACTGACGACGATTCACATGCAACCTTTAGCTATCTGTTTAAGATGCTAGTCTTTGGTTTTACATTGGAAAAAAATCACGTTTTGAAAGTTTTAACTTGAAACGGGAATAAAATTAAAGTTTTTATAAAATCATCCCCCAAAAAATATTTCACCTGCAAAAACCTACCCCGATCGCGATAATTAAGTTTGTTACATTTAAGTTTTCATATAAATGGCCTAAACGAAATTCAAGTACAACTAAGTTAACGTACATGTCCTCTACCTTTGCCCCGTTTGGCGCATTTTGCGGCGGCAGAAGAACATCGCTCTCCCAGAGAACGTGGCGATGGGTGGCTGCGAGGGCGAGCTATGCTAACAATATTTTCGCAAGCTTGGGTTTTATACTTCGGAAACGGCTCCAACTTGCCTTCAGCGCGGACCCCGAGGAATACTAGACATGTAAGGCATCTTAGGATTTGTTTGGAGCCTAAATTTCCAAGCATCCAATTCACTGAAGAGTTCGGTCAGCCAAATTCGGCGCCAACGACGTTCGAGCCACTTCCGGTTTGCACGAGAGAGCCGACCGTTTTCACCATGGTTTTTACATATGCAAGTAAAATTCCAACATGGCGCTAAATTATTGAGCCGAGGTAGCGGACACGTTTTGCCTCATAGTTTTAAAACTGCCCAACCAAATTTAAAAAGGTAAATATATTTGGAATCTGAACATTATTAAGTTCAAAGGCTAAGCATCTTTTACGAAGATTTAAGACAGACTTTGAAGAAAATAAGTGAAAACAGAGACATTAGGCTAACAAACCTGCATTGTACATGCGAGTTGTTGCAAGTTATAAACAGTTTCAGACATCAATAAAATTGATTATGCTGTGTGAAGTACCCCTATTGTTTGTGAGAGGACTTTAAACAATTATGAAACGTGTAGGTAACAATCTACGCGGCTAACTACAACAATGTGGGTTACAATTTGTCGCAGCAGCAGTGTTTACATTTTGGTATTTATTGAAAAATAAATTCGAAATTGAAGATTTCAGGCCTTCAATTTGGGTTTTCTCGACGATCCTCCAAGAGTGTAAGAGTTCAATTTCTCCTGCCCTCCCTACCTCGCCAAGTTGAGGTTTGGCAGTTTTGATTTAAAAATCTGGCGTTTTGTTGCTTGGAGGTAGCTTAGCTCCAGTACCTGAACACAAGGATTAGTGCAAAGACAACATGGCTTAACCAATGATATTACCAAGCCAACGTAAAATTAACTGACAAGTAATTTCACAACAAGCAAGAAAATTAAAGGGATTTGCAGTAAAGTTCAAGCTTAAAAAGCTCATCCATTTTTAAGAAGTCCATCAAAAAAACAGGAAGTCATAAAGACTGAGCACTTTCTGCTCTCGGAAAACTGGTTGTTTCTTAATGCTGCAAAGTACAATACTTGTCAATTTTAGCATTGTTGCCTGAACGATGCTGTCCTTGCCTTGAGATTTCAGGTCACGACGGCCACCTCAGCCACCCGATCGCGCAGCGCGATTCTCCCTATAAGAGTGGAACCCCAATGGGTTTGTCATCTCTTTGTCTCAAGCCGCCGCAGCATCTCTTTGTCATCTCTTTGTCTCTTCCTGGTGCTTCGTCTTATTGTCACATTTTGTCGCCTTTAGGGGGCTGGGTCGTAGTCGCTGTGTCTCCTACGATACCACCTGTCTCCTTTCCTTGGTGCGTGCCGTGCGCATGAAATGAAGTCGTCGTGGCTCCCTCCCATTGTTTCCCGGCATCGCTCACACTTAAACGGCATCAGTCCCCTGCGACCCCGCCTGTCGCCACCTCCTGATGTCCTCGGCATGGATTGAAGTCATCGTGGCTCCCTCCCGTTGTTTCCCGGGATCGTTCCACACCGGAACGGCATCAGCCCCCCCCCCCCCCCACCTTATCCAGTCCGCCCCGTGCGACACCACCTATCGCCATTTTGTGTGTCGTCTACATGGATTGAAGCCGTCGTGGCTCCCTCCCGTTGTTTCCCGGGATCGCTCCACACTGGAACGGCATCAGCCCCTCACCTTACCCAGTCCGCCTCATGCGACACCACTTGTCGCCATTTTTTGGTGTCTTCCACATGGATTGAAGACGTCGTGGTTGCCTCCCGGGATCGCTCCACACTTGAACGGCAACGGCCCTTCGCCTGACCCTGTCGGTCCCCTTCGACACAACTTATCGCCACCTTTTCGTGTCGTCCGCATGGATCGAAGTCGTCGTGGCTCCCTCCCGTTGTTTCCCGGGATCGCTCCACATTTGAACCACCTCGGTCCTTCAGCTTACCTGGTTCGACCCCAACGACACAACCCTTTTCCATCTTTTGGGGTTGTCCACGAAGACTGACATCATCACCTGCTGGCCCCGTCGCTTCCCAAGATCGCCCCGCTTAGATACCGTCTCGGCCGTGCCCTCCTCGAGCTTAACCTTCACTCCCTTCGTCCCGTAGCTGCTCCGGTCGTCGCCGGGATGAAGACGACGTGGCCCCCTCTCCTTGCTTTCCGGGGTCGTTCAACACAAGGTCCGTCTTAACCCTGCCCAGGGTTGGACTTTGCCCCCTTCGTTCCGCAGTTGCTCCTTCTACGCCGGGATGAAGACGCCGTGGCTCCCTCCTGTTGCTTCCCGCGATCTGTGGAACGATCGCCTCGAACTAACCAACATCGTCCCTAACCCTGCCTGGCTCCCTTCGTTTCTCAGATGTCTTGTAGTATCCCGGGTTTGCCTCACGCACGGATCGTTTAGGCTTCGTTCCAATTCGGGCCGAACCTTATGTCAGCCTTCGTTCCGCAGATGTCTGGTGGCATGGCCGGAATGGATACATCACAGCCCCCTCCCCTTATCTCTTGGAATCGCCCCACATCGCCGGGCTAAGCTTCTTGGCTCCCTTCGTTCCGTCGATGTTATGATCTTCAGTGGAATTGACAGCATGGCAGCTCCTGCCCAGGGATCCCAGGCCGGCCTCCGGTTTCACGACTGTAACATGGACGGCGTGGGTGCCCCGTTGGTTCCCCACGTCTCCCGACTAGGGAACCGGTACGTCACCTTGGGCCGGCTTCAACCTCTCCTTGCCTTCGGCATCCTGTTCCCCGCAGCTTCCCGGTCCTTTGGCCGGCCGTAAGACGTCGCTATCACGGCCCCGCATCCTCTCAGCACCCTTCCTCTTGGCTGAACCTCCACTGGCCTGTCCGCTCGGCCCACGGTGTTCCTTCTGCCGCCTTTACGTTTCCCTTCCGACAGCATCTGAAGATGAGCCAACACTTGTTCAGCTTGTCGTTTGACATCCATCCGTTTTAGCGCCCTACGGTTCCGTTGATCAGCCCTACTACGACCGGTTCTTGTTTCGCACTACCTACACGTCGCATCGGTCACCAAACAAGCTCACCCCTGTCGCCCGCACCGACTCCCAGCCTCCAACTCGATCAAGGGCGTTCGACCTACTTCTGTTCCTGGGCCACGGACAGTCTCCTTACCATGCCATGACTCTTTCGTTCCGCATCTGTCGCCACCTAAGCCTCCTCACACTGGCCTCCTACGGAACTAACAATTGTTCCATTACGACACAACCACTTCGATCTCCTTTTGGTTTCTTGAAACCACATGGTCGCCATTAGACAAAGTTGTAGACGTCAAGGTCACCTCAATCCTCTTCCCGCAGCCACTGGAACCATCGATCTCTACTACGCCTACGACAGCCGACTCCATCCTTCGTTAGCGTCTTCTTACGTGCCTTATCGCTTCCCTGTTCGGCACGTTCCAGACTCCCCTTTCGACTCCATCTCGCCACAGTCTGCGACTCCTTACCCTCCCGAAATGAAGCTCCGCAGCCCCAAACCGAGGCTCTTCTTGCCTCTGAACTGTACTGCCGCTTCCCGTTTTTTCCCGCCTTCAAGTCGCGTCACTGTTGCACTTCATCACCCCTGCTTAGCAGTCTCCCAGTCTGGTGTTATTCTTCACAGCATGGTGAAAATTAAGCAAGCTCAGCGTTTTTCCGGGAAGGACCCGTTTTTAGGCAGAATCCCGCTCATTGAAGATCCCGGCTTGTGTTCGTGCCCAGGTCTACGAAATCCTACACGTCGTGACCCCCATAAGATGGTTTGTCAATTTCACCGCAAGTGTGATTATTATAACTTACCTTGTGCCGTTTGTGTCTCAATCCCTTTAACTGAAAGGCGTCTTATTGCCGCAACTCACCAGGCTTCGGCCTTACGTAAATAACAAAGGAATCAACGGGCACTCCTGATAAAACAAATTAGAGAAGGACAGTCCATTTCAACTACCCCCACTAAAGTTGACAGGCCTTCTCCAGTCTCGCACCCAAACTCTTCTCCTCTTCTGACCTCAATCTTAAAGAAGAACGCTCAACAAACTGTTCCTAACACACCCAGGAAGTCATCACCGGCGTCATCTTTCAGTTCCCCGGCATCTTACGCTTCCTGGCTCCGAGAACCGGTTGACCACTCCTCTGCGTTGCCTTCCTCGGAGGCCTCAGACGGAAACTCTTCACCCCTAGAAGACTCCCCATTAAAGCAGAAGACTCCCACTGAGTCTCCAAACATTGACAGCCCCTCCTCACCATTAGGAGAAAACTTTGTCCACCCACTGGAAGATCAACTAACCACAGTGGATGACATTCCAGCAACACCCTGCTCTCCTTTCAAAGGAACAACCGCAGACCATCCCACCAACCTTGACCGACCAGACCAAACGAACTCAACCGTTGACATCGTTTCAACAGCTCCACCACCTTCAGCTGAAGAACCCAAACAAGCTACCCCTAGAATTGATCACGTGAAGCTCTTCACAACTATGAAACATAAGCTATGAAACATAAGCTACGCCTAAACCAATGAGCCCAGCATCAATTTGTAACGAACTACAAAAAGGTGAAACCCCTTTTAGATCAGATCCCAGAGGTCTCTTCTCTTCAACAGCAAATCCAATCTCTCCAGACGAAAAATCTCAAACTTTTAAACCTCTCAGCCAGACATCTCCTAGAAGACCAACTAGCTTCTCGGCTGGAGTCCCCGCCACCCCACTCGGGTCGTTGTGATCCTGTTCACCTAGCCCCGTGGGTTTTCACCAAGGTATCCCTTCCGAAGTCGGCCCGTCCAGCCTACAAACGCCCCAGTCGACTACGTCATCCTTTGCTCGACATTAGACCCACGGATCCAAGAATTCCACCTGCATCATTTCCATCAAGGCCTGTAATTGCCACTCCCGCATCCGGCCCACTTAAAGACCCCTCATCCTCCTCAAATGCCTCCTTCAACACAAGAGATCTCGCTCTCCACTGCAACATCACCGAGACATGGGACGCTCTCATGATCCTCTGATCTCCATGTTCACACGTTTTCAACACGTGTTCATTATGGCAATTCGACAATTCAGATTCATTCACTCCCATGCACCCACTTATGACTCAACTTTCCAATCACAAAACCACCGAACTTCCTGCGACCTCTGCCGCCACAAGGCCAAGGGCTATCATTTCGGTGTCCGGAACGCCTCCTCCTAACTCCGGACTCCCGTCCCGGTCTTGGAACCCCAACCTGTTCCATCAAGTGTTTCACCACTCCTCTTTCGACCCTTTCAAGGCCGCTCCTCAAAATTCACTTAAAAAAAAAAACACCGGGATGCAAATTTGACACTAACCAAGCTCTTACAAATTCAATCACAACTGAGCTCCAAATCCCAACCTTGCAGGGTGATCTTGTGCCATTCTACACCATTGAACTACCTCCTACAGCCTGCTCTCCAGCTCCTCATGACCAGACGCTCCCAGAAAACCTTTCCAGCCCCCATTCATGATGTCGCCATCAGGTTCGCCTCTCCCCGACAGGAAAAGGTAATGCATCCCCCTGATCCATTGAAATATTTTTTTTACTTAACATGGTCTTTCCCCGAACCTTCTTCCAAAAAAAAAAAAAAAATTCTTCGAAGAAGGGGATCTACTCGCTTTGGCCTCCGGAGTACCAAATCCAAAGCAAGACCACAACGCCAGCCTCAGCACCCCAGG
The DNA here is from genome assembly GCA_023313725.1 of Lithobius niger. NCBI lineage: Eukaryota > Metazoa > Arthropoda > Chilopoda > Lithobiomorpha > Lithobiidae > Lithobius > Lithobius niger. The sequence goes on from JAHWFP010074552.1 coordinate 59,892, forward strand.
GTACTCAGCCAAAAGGTGCCGCCACCTAATTTGACGAGGTCAGCCTGTCAATGCTAAAATTGACAAGTATTGTACTTTGCAGCATAAAGAAAGAACATTTTGGCGGCCCCCAGCCAGGCCAGCTAAAAATGGTTTCTTTTGCTGAAAAGTACAATACCTTTAGGCCCACCCTGCCTCCCCTCAGATGTCACCTTTTGACGCAACTTGAGACAATGAGATGACAAACCCATTGGGAGGATCACGCATGCGCGATCGGGTGGCTGAGGCGGCCGTCGTGAACTGAAATCTCAAGGCAAGGACAGCATCGTTGAGGCAACAATGCTAAAATTGACAGGTATTGTACTTTTCAGCAAAAGAATCCATTTTTAGCCGGCCTGGCTGGTGGCCAGCAAAATGTTCTTTTTACATAACAAAAAAATAGCATGCATGTCAAATGATATCTTCCTGTTACTCCAATAATACGTCCCTAACTGGTCCGAGTTATGTCAAATACATTTTTTTAGCCAAGAAAATACCAAAAAAACTTCCAGCCGTCCACACCCAACCTAGCTCGCGTTAAGGGTTAGAAGGGTGCTTCCTATGGGCACGTAACAAAAGATAAGCTCTATTTAACAATACAACACTTCAACATTGAAGGGTTTGAAGGTATATCCCACAACTTAAGTTTGACCATATAACTCAACAAGGTATCTAATTAATTTTGTTGAAAAAAAAACTAGCCAAAAACATCATGACCTTTAGACCACTTTAGAACATCATGACCACTTACAGGTAGGACAAAATCTTTTTTACACAGGAAGATTTTCCATAAAAACTCAAAAGGATAAGTCGGGGTCACTTATTCTGATGTGCTCCTAGCGAGCAACTCATTTGGGTCGTCCAATGTCGGAGGCCTATCTTCCACAAGAGGAAGAAATGTAAGCATCCATCAGAGGAATCATTGGCCATTAAGTTTGGGCATAAAATTTCCAAAACGGGGGGAAAAAACCTTTCAAGGTTGTGCCTGAATTTAATGATTGGGTTAAAATTCGAAATGGTTCTTTCAGTGAACAAACGAGTAGTGTCTCTTGTAAGCCTCGAGATAATTTAATTAAACCTAAGGGTAGAATTAAAAAGAAGATTTCCCCAACCAAACTGTTAACCCTCGTGTAAAAGGTAGTGTCCGGTAAACTGGAAGTAAACAAAGAGGTTTCCCTTCCGTATTTCAATTTCTTTCCAGAGTTCTGTAAAGTAAAATTGCCTCAGTTTAATTTAACTTTACTTCAGTGTGCCAGTGTTTAGAAACTTCAATAAAGTTTTCCCAGTATCTTTTTAAAATTAGGACCGATGTTTTAATGTTGAACCCTATGTTGGTCTAGGGTGGTAATAAAGGCCTAATTATGGCTCTGGTACTGGATAGGTGTTCTCAGTGAAACAGGGGTTTTAATACCTAATCTAATGTAGTTTCCTCCTCTATAAATTAGTTATTTTTTTTTTTGCAATTAAACGCAAACCTAACAAAGTAAATTCCCGTGCGTGTGTTCTTTCAAACAATAAGTAGTGTGTCCTACTACCGTGGCTCCATCTAGGAGCAACTAAAACATAAATAATGTATTTGCTGAAATTTTAATTCTAAAAATTTCAGAGACTGCGTGCTGTACAAACCTGGAAAGTATTATTGAATGCCGAAAGCATTACGTAAATATTTTGTTTAAACATTTAAAGGTTAAAACGTTTCATTTTCAGCAAAATTCACTGAAAATTTTTATCTTTAAAATTCTTTATGTGGTTGGTTGGGAGCACACCCACAACAAAAGCAACTCTCAGTTATTTCCCGTTTCAGACTTCACACCTAATTTTAAACGCCTATGTTTTCTTTCCTTATAAATTTCTGCCTCTTCCTGTGTGGAAGAAAGTTTGCAAAGACTGAACGACACGATACAAATGTTTATTAGGAACATTCTATGGGAGTTTTGTGGTTCCTGGCGATCTCCTCTTTAAGTTTTCATGATGTCTGTATCACCTCTGAGTACAAAAGGTTAACTCTGTCGTTAAAAGGTTGTTGCGTTTTTATCCATAAAACCTCCCAGCATTGTTGTAAACGCGGTCTCTTATCAGACGCTCGTGGTGAGGACACCTCAACACCACCGAAGAAAAAAACTGAGGGCAGAATTCTTCCACACCAGAAGAACATCGTCTATATGGCGATCTCGATTTAAATATGTAAATATTGTATATTGTTCTCTTACGCATAAAGCCAAAACACCACCAGCTTAGTTATGTTTTAGATGTAAAACACACGATATTTTTTTTTGTAACAGAAGACGACTTTGTTTATTCATGAAAAATGTCCGACGTTCAAATCACTTGTCTGCTTCTGCAAACAACTTAAAAACTAACCTAACTTGCGTTATAGCATATTGAAACTAGCTGGTATATTTAATCTTTTGATTTTTGCACTTAATGCACTTTGGTAAACTTAACTTCTTGCCATGAACCCTACCGGAGCTCGAAATTTTATGTTTGTATATTTTTATGTCTATTTTTTATAGCATCTCCATCCAAACTCCGACCGTAGCAAACCTCTAAAAACGTAAACAAACTAGCCTTCCTACGATAAAATCATGCCTTGTATATAGCAATCCGATTCCCAAAGTCAAAAAATTATTCTAAGTATTACACTTCGTTCCCCCCCTCCTCCTTCAATAGTTGCGATGCATAACATCGTAGTTTATTTTTATAGGCCCAAATTCACGTTGTTATGAGTTTAAAACTCACTTGCACATTCAAAGCCAGGCCTCTAACGCTCCCAAGTCGGCAATTCCCGTCCAACCAAAACACTGCATTCAATTTCCCCTCCACTCAGAGCGCTCAGCTACCCTACCCGTCCGCGCCGTCATGCCAACTTCCGGTAGTGACAGCTCGGCCGGTTTTGGTCAGTCTCTCCTCCTCCAAGCGTCCACCTCTTCCCCACTCACCCCCTCCGTCGCTCTCCTACCGGTCCGTGCCTTCCCTCTACCTGCCGGCCAGGCAGAAGGCATATAAACCCAGACCCAGGAGAATTTCGTGAGCACAGCTCAGGATTCTCAAGGCTAGAGGTCGCTACGCATGTCGGGAATGGAGATGCCGCTGTCCGATTGTTGCCATGCCGGGCAAAGGTAGTTGGTTCGTATGTAACTTAGTTTAGATTGAAAATTTTATTTTTGGACTCACACGTCAAAATTTATAGTTTAATAACTTAAGTAGCTTTGACAGTAAACTTATGGTGCGTTAAGCCAAACGGAATTTTCGGACGTTACCGACCATAACTTAAGGGTTCACGGTCCCTTACTAAAAACCAGCTTTATTTTTTTTATCGTTTCTTTAAATGCAGTTTAATGTAAACAAAGGTCCGTTGGGTCAATTAGATTTGCAGAAGCATAGTACTTCATGGAGTGTATATCCCTTTTCTAATGTGAATCGCCAATGGGTACGGTTTGATTATTTGGGTGTTCCCTTGTAAAACATAACTGTAAGAAGGTCTACACAGTCGAGACTGTTCGTAATTTAGAGGGCTCTTTTGCGAAATCCCCGTTGCCCAAAATCACTGTTTCTATTTGAAATTGTTTGTGAACATAATTTCTGTTTAAGTGTAGAATTTAATGTAAATTCCCCATGTGTCATTTATAACCTAAACTAAGGTGTAAATTTACCAAACGTAATTGTAAAGTGCAAAATGTTTTAATGTTTTAACATGTTTGACTAAAATAAAAACCAGGAGTTTTAAACGCCCGTCGGTTTTATAGTTCGTTGATTGCTAGAAGTTAGTATTTAAGATAACTCTCTTCAAATTTAACTTAGTTAGCCTATTCCCACCTTGGTGGCAGCGTTACCACTTATCACTAGTTAGCCTACATGATTACGACACAAGTAGCTCCATTCTCTACACCGGGACTGTAGCAGTTGTGCTGTTTTAACTAAAAAGTACCAAAAGTCAACCCATAGTGATAGTAAGATAGATCCAGTTACACCATGCGACCTGCGATGTTACAAGCACCTTCTCCGTCGTAGCATCCGCCGTTACAAATGGTGGCAGCGGTGGGATGAACAGGTGCTGTTCCTACAAGCGTTTCCCCCCCTGCCATGCTACTACGCCATTTGTGTTGAACAATTCTTCACCGAGATGTCCGTGACTCAGACACTATAGTCACAGAAGTAGACGCCCGCATTGCAGTTAAAATAAATGCCGTCACTGTCAATGCACATCCCGATGCCCGCACTGAAGCCAAAAACAGTGCCCATCATCAGCTCCAGTAGCCAAACCAGTACCGGAGCCAGGAAGCAAGGATAGCAGAGCCCCCCACCCCCCACCCCCATCTTGGAAATAAACAAGCCGTGGACCGTCAAGGAAGCGCCGTCGCCGTATCCAGTGGACCTTGGCAACAACAACCATCGTTCCAGTGGAGTAGGCCTCAACCAGACATCCTACTACCGTAGAAGTGTGCTAGCCGATTCATTCATCAGGTGGGAAGTTGGATTGGACTAGACTGACCGCACAGTGATTGTGTCTGGGGTAAGTGTGCACAAGATATGCTTAAGGCCGCCAAGCCGAGTGTTATAGCTAAGAGCCTTTTAGATATTTTATTTTATTTGAGTGCTAGGGGTCTAAAATAAGTGTATTTCTTGCTAAAACCTACCAATGTTGGGAGAGAAGTGTTTTTAGTAACTCGCTCTGCTCAATTTAAAAGTAAAATTAATTTGCGGCTGCATTTTAATGAAGTTTCATTTATAAGAGTTTTATTTTGAAGCATAAACTTAAAAATGTCCAACATGGACGATTTTGAAGATGTCATTAAAGACATTCAGTATAAAGACCTTAAAAAGGCCTGTTCAAAGTTAGGCCTAACCGTGAGCGAAACTCGCCACGAATCTGTAACGATCATGCAAAATGCCGTTGAGGAAGAAAGAATTTCTTTAACCGATCTCTCTGACGAACTAGCCCCGGCTATAGAAAAAAGAGAAGCCATCATTCTACAAAAGAAAGAATTAGCAGCGAAAGAACAGCAGCTTTCCCTTAGAGCAGAAGAATTAGGGTTAAGAGCTTTAGAAATGGCGGACGTTGACAAGCGCCGAGCTCAAGAAGCAGCCAGTGCGGACAAACGCATGGCTCACGAACTAGCATTACGAGACCAAGAGGCCAAAATCAGGGATAGAAACGCTCTGTTAAAGGAGCAAGAAGCACAAATTAGCGAACGCGCTAGTGCTAGAGAAATATTAAAGTTAGATAAACAGACCGAACTAGCTAGGCTAACGGCTGCAAATCTTAGTAGTAGTTCAACTCCAAGTAGTAGTACAGTTACCCCTTCTAATCCCAGTATCACGGTAAATAAACCTGGTAAAATTGCTGACGCTGTCAGACTTGTAAATAAGTGGACTTCCAACTCGGAAATTAATAGCTTTTTAAAGATTTTTGAAAAGACTATGGAAACGCAAAGAATAGATAAAACTGAGTGATCGTCGGACTCCAACCTCTCTTAGGTGAAATTTTGATTAAAGTATGTAACCAAATATCAGTTATAGAAATGCACGATTATGACCTAGTTAAAAACAAGTTACTAGAAAGGTTTGTTCAAACTAAGGAGTCGGTCCAAGCCCAGTTTCGCTCACTTGAACGTGGCCTCGAACAATTGTTCCACGAACATGCGTTTGAATTAGAAACCCTATTTTCAAGATGGGTGTTCCTAGCTGAAGTGAATAGCAGCTACGACAAGTTAGCTAACTTAGTCTTACTTGAACAATTTACCAAATCATGTCCCATTGCTTTACGCAAGTGGTTGCCGGACCAGATAAAAACTGGATCGCTACACGAAGCAGCCAAACTCTGTGACGAGTTTACAACCAGAAATAAACAAATTTCTGCCGACATGGCCCTTAAAACCAGCTAGTGCTCCGTGGTCTAGTCAGACTTCTAAAGTATTTTCTAAACATAAACAAACTCGAAACGTATTAGCTAACCCGGTTGGGACTAATAATAGTGACAGCGTAACTAGCTCTGATGCTAATGCTGAAAAAACCGACAATGTCAAATCTAACAATGTTAGAACGTGTTACGTGTAAACGTGGACCGCCGAAAAACCTTCGTTTTGCCAAACGAAGAAATTTTTTTCTTTGAGCGCCCAAATGCCTCGGCCGGGGAAAAACCCCAAATTTCAAACGCCTGTATCTCCCAAGAAAATGGACCAATCCGTCTCAACTAAACAGCTCTTAATAGCCACGAACTTTATCTGTTTTCCCCCCTCAAACAGAACACGAAAATTCCATCTAGAAGTCATTCTACAGCATTTAGAAAAACTCACGAAACTGAAGCCGTAAAATCACCGTAGCGCACGAGACGCCATTTTCGCCACTTGTAAAAATTTGTATTTACTTTTTATTTTCACTTAGGCATAAAGCCGAAAACATTAGTTTAGTGTTTTAGAGGAGGAGCTTCCTCTGCGAAGGTACTTAACCTCCTATTTAATTGTACAGACAACTTTGAGTGTGATATTTTTTATTATGTTGAACAGCTGCAACCTTTATGAAAAATTTCCACAGCGATCGTCGACTGTCCTTTAACTTTGATGTTATTTATTTTACTCAAACTTAAATGCGTTATAGCATTCTCTAAGCTAATCTATTTATTCTTTTTATGCTTTATTCATAATAATCTTTTGCTCCCAAAACGCTACCACTAGTCCAAAATATACAGACATCGGCAATCACCGGATACGAATTTTTGTGTATATATGTTTTGTTTTAATTCTCTACGAAACTCGACTGACCCATCCGAATGTTACTACTAGCTTGCTCTGCTATTAAAAACCAAAATATATTAGTAAAAGATCTATTTCCATGCAATCCGAGAGTCAAACTTTGCTTAAAACTTTCGATTCTTCCTCCCCCCCCCCCCGCCAAAACTAGTTGTGGTGTGTAACACTGCAGTTTTCAGTTAAAGCTTGTAAAATTTAATAGTAATACTTTATATATTACCCAAACCAATGTACTAAGCTTTAACACGAGCTAATTCACGATGTGCATTTGTAATAATCAATCTATAATCAATTTCCCAATGCAAAGACCATTTCCCAAAGTTCAAGAGTTGAAAACTCTATTTGGTCGATTCTAACCATTCCCTACTCCTTCAAACGGCTCTGCACCAAAACCCTTTGCTCTACCGACTTTCCCATTGTTCTCCTGGCCCTCCACCAATCAGACCCCCGTAGCTCTCCTCGGCGTCCGCGCTTAGGTAGAGAAAATCCGTTGCTCCAGCATAAAAAGCCCCAGTTGCCCTCCCTCTACAGCTCAGTCAGCACAGCTCACAGATCTCTCAAGCTAGAAGGGTCACGCCGGTCGGGTGTGGAGATGTCACGTCCGGGATTGCCATGCCGGGCAAAATGGTAGTGGTTGTAAGTAAACTAGTTTAACTTTCGAAGTTTATCTTTAGGACCCCCCAATTCTAAATTTATAATCTAAACTTAAATTAACCTCTAGCTTGGAGTCTTTACGGTTGGTAAGCCTTATCGGCATTGCTGGTCTTTACCACCATAATGTTAGAGTAGGCATCTCTTTCTAAAAAGCCAGTTTCTTACTTTGTTCATTTTTTAAATGTAAACAAAGGGACGGTTTGATCCTCGCAAGGAAAAATAACTGTGGGACGACTTGAAAACTACAGTTGTCAAATATAGTTGTAACTTAGCGGACGCGGTTCAGCTTGCTGGGTATTCCTGGATAGGAACCCAAGATAAAAATGCTTTTTCTTGTCTAAATTAAGTGTTTAAGAACAAACATCGTTGTTCTTGTATCCAAGTGAATTTCTAATGTAAATTCCTGATTTATTAGTTTTTGCAAACTTGTAAAGACAAACTAGTGAACTTAAATGTAAAAGTGTTTATTCTTTTCATTCTGATGTTTTAAAATAAAAACCAAGAGTTTTTAAACCTCAGGTTCCTTCCCTAGTGAGATTAATTGTTTTTAAGTGTAAATTATTAAGTAGCCCATTTTAGCTTTATACTTCGTTAAGCAATTAAATTAATCCACCGTTGGTGGCAGTGTATTACCGGAAGCATTAAGGTTAGGCCTAGAATAGGACACCGTCGCTCCATCCCCCAAGCCGGGACTGTAGCCCATGCTGTGTTTATTATCGTAAAAAGTCGTAATAACCACGTAACCTGATGCAAAGAAGTACTCGTCAACCAAGGATGTCGGGGGTGCTACAAGCACCTCAGTCGTCGTAGCGTCCGCCGCTACATACGAATGCGGCTCGGCCTCGCACCTCCGCAATCGCTGCCCCGAACTTAACAAAGCTTCGGCATCCGCTAATGCATGCTTTCTCGTGGGGAAAGATGCCCTAACTATTTTAAAATCCAGCACTATAGATGCTAGCGTAGGAAAATGTAACCTTAAAGTTTTGTGCGATTCCGGGAGCTCAGTTTCAATCGTCAGTGGCAAACTTGCCAAAGGCTGGCCACGCTTCAATCAAAAAAGTAAGTATCATACTATTCTAAGCAACGACATAGTTGTGTTAGAACAGGTAAACCTAGGTTTAAAATTAACGAACGGAGCAGTGTTAAAAAACAGTCGCTTACGTGTTTAAGGCGTCTCAGCCTATTTTTGATACAGTTCTTGGGATACCGGGGATTGATTTATTAAATCAAACGCTTAAACCTACTGCCAACCAGCCTCAAGTTTCTGCCCCCAACGCTGCGAATGTGTCAGCCACCCGAGCGCGTCAATCAAAAAAGCGCTCACGTAAACAGACCCCGCCCAGCCCCACAGGAGTGGTCAAGTCCCAAGCGTTTCGAGACTCTCGGACGCCTAACGAGCAGCAACCAATCCTCGTTCGGTCACCAGATGCAAAAAGTTTCGATGGGAGGGATCTCGTTGCAAATTCCTCTGGTCAGCGCCAAGTACCACTGCAACAACTGGAAACCGACCACGCCCCAACGATCCTCGATTGGCTACAGCGTCGCCATGCGGTCAAAACACCTCCAAGATGTAAACTAAAACGCAGTTTTTCAGATAATGATGCGAGCCGTAGTGTGTTCATGTCTAGTGGGCCAAAAACAAACGAAACCAGCTTCTCAAGTTGGCTTGTTGCAAGAAGCAAAACCGTACCCTAACCTAACAGTTAGTAACAACACCTAGACTGATTTTAAATAAAATTAAATCGGTATACAGTAGTGAAAACTTAAATGCAGTTTTTTTTCTGATCCTTTTTACATCAGGACCCGATGTTTTGTTGTTAAACTTTTATCTTGGATAAAAAGATAAGATTTTTGTGCTTGATCACCACAATTATGACTCTTTAAACTAAATAATTGTTTTCTAGTTGAAACGAAGGTTGTAATGCTAACCTAACCGAAAATTAAAATGTAATGTTACCAGTAGGGAGTAAGTAAAACCTTTAAATGGTCTCCAAACTGAACAACTAAAACTTGCGTAGTTTTTCCCCCCTAAAAATAGTTTTTTTGTGCAAGCCACCCAGTTTAACCCTAGTAGTGTGTAAATTTTCTACAAGTTGAGTTTTTTTTCTACACTAAAAACCGGAAACCTAACAAACTAGTTTCCCTTTCAAGTTTTTTTAAACTATAGTAATTGTACGCCGCTACAAAAGTGGCTACATCTATGAACACCTAACCTAAACACCAAAAATCGTGTTTTATTGCTTTTAAAGTCTGCGAACTTTAAACTGCTTCGTTGGACAAACCTGGATAGTTGTGTTGTGAACGCTGATACTCTCAGCAGGTATTTCGTTTAAACATTAATTGTTAAAACACGTCATTTTCAGTACAAATTGACTGGAAATTAATTTTTATCTTTAAAAATTGTGTTAAGTGGTATATTTAAAGTGCAACCACACCAAAAGGAACTTTCAGCTATTTTCCCGTTTCGGAACGCTACACCTAAATTTCAAGTACCTATGTTTTACTCTTTTTGTCAGTATCAACGTCTCCCTTTGTGGGAGAATATTGTCAAAGATTGTAACGACATTAATTAAATATTCATTAGGAATGTTCTACGGGGGTTGCAACTTGTTCCCGGTTGGCCCTTCTTAAGGTTTTTACGAAACGTTTTTCCTGCAAAAAATATGTCTATCTCACCTCTGAGGGCAAAAGGTCAACTCTGTCGTTAAAAGGTTGTTGGGTATTATCCACAAAACCTTCCAGTTTTGTATAATATGTTTAAGTTATGGGTTCCATCGCTAAACCCTTCAGGGTAAACAAATTTTATGTAAAACAAGTTGTTCGTAACCTTAAACCACTCCAGTGGTAGTCTGTTAACTATAAATAGAGCTGATAGTTGTGCATGCACTTATAGTGCCCTCTATTCCGATCCTTATCGCAAGCTAGGTCCTGAGGAGTGCGCCCAGGGGTCTTTTTTCGAGGTTTTCCCAGATAAAAAAAATAACTTTCTGTGCACGGCCGACTGGTTAGACCATTAAATGTTGCGATTATCTCATTTGAATTAATAGCTACAAAAACCCTTAAACTGTAACCTTTTATGGTCAAAACTAGTGTTTTTATTTATATAAACTGTCTTTTGCTCCAATTTTCTTTGTGGCCAGTACGAATTTCTTGCAACAAGCAGCGCGGACAGCACAAAGGTAATTTTTGCAACTAGTGTCCCTTTAAACTTGTAATTTTTATTTACAAAAATGTCCTGAGCCACAAAAACGTCAGTCCCCCAAAAATATAAAATGGCAATTTTAATTTTTTGTAAACAGTGTATTTTTATAACTTGTGGTGATGTATTTCACGGGAGGTGTATTCCTCAGAAGGTGTATTCCTTGGTGCATTAATTTATGCAATTTATTTACACGGCTTGGCAGTCTTGTTCTTTGGCGTGTCTTGTGTGCACTGACCCTTTCTGTTGTAGCATTTATTTGGAGTTCAACAGGAACCCCAAATAAAGTCCTCCGTGTGGGGGGCGTGTAAACGCGGTCTCATATCAGACGCTCGTGGTGAGGACACCTCAACATCACCGAAGAAAAAACCTGAGGGCAGAATTCTTCCACACCAGAAGAACATCGTGTTTATGGCGATCTCGATTTAAATATGCAAATATTGTATATTGTTCTCTTAGGCATAAAGCCGAAACACCACCAGCTTAGTTATGTTTTAGATGTAAAACACATGATATTTTTTATTTGTAACAGGTGACGATTTTGTTTATTCATGAAAAATTCCGACGTTGAAATCACTTGTCTGCTTCTGCAAACAACTTAAAAACTAACCTAACCTGCATTATAGCATATTGAAACTAGCTGGTATATTTAATCTTTTGATTTTTGCACTTAATCCACTTTGGTAAACTTAACTTCTTGCCATGAACCCTACCGGAGCTCGAAACTTTATGTTTGTATATTTTTATGTCTATTTTTTATAGCAGTCCATCCAAACTCCGACCATAGCAAACCTCTAAAAACGTAAACAAACTAGCCTTCCTACGATCAAATCATGCCTTGTATATAGCAATCCGATTCCCAAAGTCAAAATTATTCTGAGCATTACACTTTGTCCCCCCCCCCTCCTTCAATAGTTGCTATGCATAACATCGTAGTTTATTTTTATAGGCCTAAATTCACGTTGTTACGAGTTTAAAACTCACTTGCACATTCAAAGCCAGGCCTCTAACGCTCCGAAGTCGGCAATTCCCTTCGTCAATGCAGCTTCACCAATTCCTTGCCAACCAAAACACTGCATTCAATTCCCCATCCACTCAGAGCGCTCAGCTACCCTGCCTGTCCGCGCCGTCATGCCAACTTCCGGTAGTGACAGCTCGGCCGGTTTTGGTCAGTCTCTCCTCCTCCAAGCGTCTACCTCTTCCCCACTCACCCCTTCCGTCGCTCTCCTACCGGTCCGTGCCTTCCCTCTACCTGGCGGCCAGGCAGAAGGCATATAAAACCCAGACCCAGGAGAATTTCGTGAGCACAGCTCAGGATTCTCAAGGTTAGAGGTCGCTACGCCGGTCGGGAGTGGAGATTTTTCGGTCCGATTGTTGCTATGCCGGGCAAAGATAGTTGGTTCGTATGTAACTTAGTTTAGATTGAAAATTTTATTTTTGGACTCACACGTCAAAATTTATAGTTTAATAACTTAAGTAGCTTTGACAGTAAACTTATGGTGCGTTAAGCCAAACAGCATTTTCGGACGTTAACGACCATAACTTAAGGGTTCACGGTCCCTTACTAAAAACTAGCTTTATTTTTTTTTATCGTTTCTTTAAACGCAGTTTAATGTAAACAAAGGTCCGTTGGGTCAATTAGATTTGCAGAAGAATAGTACTTCATGGAGTGTACATCCCTTTTCTAATGTGAATCGCTAATGGGTACGGTTTGATTATTTGGGTGTTCCCTTGTAAAACATAACTGTAAGTAGGTCTACTATGACTACACAGTCGAGACTGTTCGTAATTTAGAGGGCTCTTTTGCGAAATCCCCGTTGCCTAAAATCACTGTTTTTATTTGAAATTGTTTGTGAACATAATTTCTGTTTAAGTGTAGAATTTAATGTAAATTCCCCACGTGTCATTTATAACCTAAACTAAGGTGTAAATTTACCAAACGTAATTGTAAAGTGCAAAATGTTTTAATGTTTTATCACGTTTGACTAAAATAAAAACCAGGAGTTTTAAACGCCCGTCGGTTTTATAGTTCGTTGATTGCTAGAAGTTAGTATTTAAGATAACTCTCTTCAAATTTAAGTTAGCTAGCGTATTCCCACCTTGGTGGCAGCGTTACCACTTATCACTAGTTAGCCTACATGATTAGGACAAAAGTAGCTCCATTCTCTAAACCGGGACTGTAGCAGTTGTGCTGTTTTAACTAAAAAGTACCAAAAGTCAACCCATAGTGATAGTAAGTTAGATCCAGTTACACCATGCGACCGGCGATGTTACAAGCACCTACTCCGTCGTAGCATCCGCAGTTACATTGTATTCTTATGTTTAAGTTATGGATCATACCTAAAACCATTCAGTGCTGAAATTTTAAATTGTAAACAAGTTGCTTGGTAACCTTAAACCATTCCAGTTGGATTAGTTTAACAGTAAGTAGAGCTGGTCATTTTATGCGTACCCACTGTATTCAATTTTCTAAGCCCTATCGTAGGCTAGGTTTATTGTAATGCGACCGTCGGTTATTATCGCAGTTTTCCGGGATAAAAAAAAAAAAAACTAGACTTGAGGAAAGGCAGAACGGCTAGGGTTATATTACCAGAGCAATAGATGGCCTCATTTATCTGTTAAATGAAACAACAAAATTAACTTTGTACCTTTTATTCAAAACGGTGTTTTTTTTTCCCAATTTTATGGTTGCTTGTACGATTTTACTGGACGAAGCAGTGCGGACAGCACCTGGTCAATTGTTGCAAAACTAGTGTTCTCTTAACTTGTAACTTTTAAAATTTACTCAAATTTTTCTGAGCCACAAAAACGTTAGTCCCCAAAAAATACAAAACGCAAAGTTAATATTTTTGTAAACACCTAGATCCAGGGATAGGAGCAATTATCCCCAGACTTCTTATTTTGGATGAAATAGAAGAACCCAGGAGATGAATTTCTCACCCAATGATACCTTAAGATTGGCAGTCGAAGTTAACGGCATATCTTGTGTGCACTAACCCTTTCTGTTTTAGCATATATTTGGCATTCTACAGGAATCACAAATAAATTCCCCTAGGTGGGGGCGTGTAGTTAAGTCTTGTGCTTCACGTGGATTGGAGAGGATACCCGGACTCCAAAAATCAAAAATGTCGAGGAAAACACTCAGTTTTTCTGAAGCTCCACACTTAGAGTCCACCCCCCCCCCCCCAAAGACCTCAACTTTGAGCGTGGATTTCTACAAGAAGTTACGGACAGAAATGACCCAAGTTTCCTCAGCTTAATAGCCCTTTATTTAACCTACCTTTCTGAGATAACTGTAAATTTCCTTCTGGTTGTTCAGCAACAGCCATTCGAAAAAGTCACTAAACTGAGCCGTAGCGCCCACACTTCCGGTCACCATAACTCACAAAACGATGTACATTTTATAATTATTTTCACCTTGTTCTTTTTAGGCATAAAGCCAAACTACACTAGCAGGGGCTCCCTGCTAACCTCATATATATATATTGGATATAGACTTACACTATAGTACAATATTTTTTATTCCGTTTGAATGATCACAAATACCTTGAAAAATGTCCGTCTATCTCAAAACATCATTCTCTGCTGAGATAAGTGCTGTTAGCGACAAAAAATACCAAAACATTTCAGTTCCGGAACAAGCTGCATATTGCACATGGACGCTGTACACACATTGTAGTTTCCAACTCCACCGGGAGACACTCCCGGAAGTCACGACGTAATCCGTGATGACGTCATCAAAATGGCCACCACGCGATGTAGTAAATCTCTACCATCGCTGGAACTATTCAATCAATCCTAACGTGCGACCTATTATTGGAAAGATAATTTGATTTGCTAAAAGAAATGCCTGAACAATGTATGCTATAAATCTATTAGTTTCGGTTTAATCTGAAGAAAAACATAATATGATTGATGTGTGATATGTTAATTCTCAATTATCTGTGGAACTAATCGATCAATCTTTTCGTGCGAACTATCGTTGGAAAGGTAATTTAATTTGCTAAAAGAAATACCTGAATAATGTATGCTGTAAATCTATTAGTTTCTGCGTAATTTGAAGGAAAACATATTACGACTTCCTCAAAATTACCACCATGCGATACACTAAATCTCGTGTATCTCTGGAACTAATAAATCAATCTTATGGTGTAACCTATCATTGGAAATATAATTTAATTTGTTAAAAGAATTGCCAGAGCATTGTTTGCATTTATTAGCTTTTGTTTAATATATAGCAAAATGTATTACAACGTCATAAAAATGAACGCCATGCGATATACTAATATGTGGTATCTCCGGAACAAATATATCACACCTATCCTGCGACGTATTGTTGGAAATATAATTTAATTTGCCAACAGCATTGCAAGGATAATGTATGCTGTAAGTCTCTTTTGTTTAATTTGAAGAAAAAGAAAATCTACACGTAATTATTGCCACTTTCAGTTCTGCGTTTTGTTTATCTATAATGTATTCACTTGTGCATAACACATCCTTCAGTACATCGGCGAACTCATTCCATGAAACAGGCATGTCTCATCCTTTGCCCACCAGAAGGTATGTTTGTGACAACCACTCTCAACTTAGGACAAAAAAAGAATAAATCAGAATAGGCTTGCCCGAGTCCTGCACAAGTCTTCCTCATACGACTAAATGTTCATGTGGTGCACTGTTACCAATGGTCGAAGAAAAAACCATTGACACACCCATGGAAATGATGGACTGGTCAGAATCCACCAGAAGCAAGGCTGACCACGAAGGTAAAGTGTTATCCTGGGTAGCCTTCCATTCCCGTCAAAACATCCATGAAGGTTTGAAATGTAAACGCAGATCAATTCTGCTCCCAATATATGATGTGAATTCTTCATCCATGGTTCGCCATGCCATGAACATTATAATAAGTATTCTTAAGAAGATCAATCCATCAGAGACACCAGTTTAAGGCCTATCAACCATCACAAAACTGCAGATAAAAATGGCTGTAATTTCAATGATTGGTTGTGAGTTAGCAGGTAGTGGCTAGAATAAAAACTTTGTTCAAGCCTTTGTTGCAACACCAGGAAAGGCAGACAGCATTCTGAAGTCATCGGTGGATCGCACGAAACAAAGTAGGTACGCACACAAGGTTAGCATCGCAGGCCATCATAATCAGCAGAATAAGGTTATCAGAATCAGGGTAGTAGAGAGTTCAGGCAGCCGTTTAAGGGGAGGCAGCAAAAATCGCTGAATTGATATTCTGGGATGGATGACAACTGCTGGGATAACATAGCCTCTATAGATTTGCAAGTGTACTAAGAGCGGTACGAGCTGTCATATTACAGAATTACTTTCCTGTATACTACCGTGTGCCTGTAAAGGCCACTGCTCAAGTGACACACTGTGAACAATACGACACACCTTTAATAATTTACCGTTTCCAAAAGAACCACATATAAAGCAGCAATAATTATAAGCCCGTTATCTTTTTCTTCACATTAAACAAAAACTAAATTATTTACGG
Source organism: Lithobius niger (assembly GCA_023313725.1). Lineage (NCBI taxonomy): Eukaryota > Metazoa > Arthropoda > Chilopoda > Lithobiomorpha > Lithobiidae > Lithobius > Lithobius niger. The sequence continues at coordinate 76,015 of JAHWFP010074552.1, forward strand.
GATAGATTCTTTAGGCATTTCCTTTAGAAGATTAAATTACTCTCCAACGATAGGTCGCAAGAAAAGATGGATCAATTAGTTCCGGAGATACACGAGATTTAGTATATTGCATGGTCGCCATTTTGAGGACGTCATAATGTGCTTTCCTTCAAATTACGTAGAAACTAGTAGATTTACAGCTCTCATTGTTCTGGCATTTCTTTTAGCAAATTAACTTACCTTTCCAACGATAGTCCGCACGAAAAGATTGATCGATTAGTTCCGGAGATAATTGGGAATTAGTATATCGCACAGCAGTCATATTATGTTTTTCTTCAGATTAAACCAAAACTACCAGATTTATGGAATATATTGTTCCGTCATTTCTTTTAGCAAATTAAATTATCTTTCCAAAAATAGGTCGCACGGTAGGATTGATCAATTAGTTCCAGAGATAGTAAAGATTTAGTACATCGTGTGGTGGCCATTTTGATGACGTCACCACGCCTATACGTGTCACTTCTGAGAGTGTCTCCCGGCGGATTTGTAAACTGCAACATGTGAGCAGCTTCCATGTACAATATGCCGCTTGTTGCCAGAAATGAAATGTTTTTGCACTTACAGCATGGACTAAACTTATTTTTATGCATTATAGCATTTATACTAAGCTAGTTTATTTAACCTTTTTATCATTATGTTTTTGCCCCTTAGACACCACCTCTGCCTAGCAGTTACCGTCAGTTACGTTTTACCGGACACATATTTTTGTTGTAAATAGTTTTTGAAATCTCCAACGAAACTCGACCGTGACTACCAAAATCCGACTGTATATAACTAGCTTTCTAGCCAAAACGATCTGTATTCCTTTTATTAATTGCCAAAGTTAAACTGTGCTTTATACTTCGTCCCCTTCCTTCAATAATTGCAAGGCATAACCTTTTAGTTTAATTTTATTGGCCAAAACACGTTAATATGCTGGAAAGGCAAACTGGTGTATCCCTACAGTTCTTAGTTCCTCCAAACGGTTCTCCACCCACTTTCCATTGTCCCCCTGGCCCTCAGCCAATCAGAGGTGCCTAGCATCCTCGTGAGTCCGCGCTTTGGTCGCCAGAATCCCCCTCTCCAGCATAAAAAAGCTCCAGCAGCTCTCCTTCCTCAGCACAGCTCACAGACCTCAAGCTAGAGGTGGTCACGGCCGGTCAGGAGTGGAGATGCCCCGTTCTGAAGGTTGCCATGCCGGGAAAAGGTAGTGGTCAGTATGCGTTACTAGTTTAAATTGAAAGTTTATCTTTAGGACCCCCCAATTCTAAATTTATAGTTTAATTTTAAATTACTTCTAGTCTTTGAGAATTTTATAGTTGGCAAGCCATCGGCATTTCTGGCCCCCTGCCTTCTATAATGTAAGAGTGGTTCTCTTCCTAAAAAACAACTTGTTTTTTTTTAAACGAAGTTTTAATCTTAAACAGCAGACGGTTTGATCTTTTTGAGGATTCGAAGAAACATAACTGTACAGTCTAATTTGTAACTTAGCGGATGCGGTTCTAATTAGAGGGTTTTTCAGGATTGAAACTCAAAACTCCTTTTTCTACTTGAAAATTGTGTAAACTTGATAAAAGCCAGTTGTTGTTTTCAAACTTGAATTTCATGTAAATCCGTGCTGCTTTCACGGAAAGTCCTTTTGCTTTTAATTTGAAAGCCTGTAACTAGTGAACCCAAAATGTAAAGTGCTAATATTTTCCATTTGTTGTTTTATTAAAAACCAAGAGTTTTAAACTACAACGTTCGTTCCCTAGTGGATTAATTGTTTAGTTTAGCTAATATTATGTAAACCCCCATTTTATATTTTACACGCGTTACCAGTTAACGTTACCCACCGGTGGTGGCAGCTTAGATCAGATAGAAAATTACTGGATAAGCCTATTTTATACAGATAGGAAAAAAAACATCTTCACTCCCTTCGGATTAAGGCCCTACTGTGGCGTTTTAAGTCAAAATAATCAGAAAGTCGAAACAAAGTATTTTCTACAAAGCCGAATGTCAACCATGAGTCCGGAGATGTCGCAAGCACCTAGCCTGTCGTAGCATCCGCCGTTACATGGTTCCGTAAAGACGTGTCGGGTGGAATCATGGAGATTGGGAGCGGTGTTAAGAGCGATTTCCTGAAGAAGCAATGTGGAGTTGTACAGGACTCTGGTAAACCAATTGGTAGCGTGATACGTCGCCAAACATGTTTTGCGAAAAACTTGGTTAATAAGGAACCAGGCCCGGACTGGCAACCCTGGGGCCCAAGTGCCATGACATTTTAAAAGGCCCCCAAAGACAATATGGGAGGTGGGGAGGGGGAGAATTATGCGAGCTTGTAATGGACTGGTCATTGTTTATGGAGGAGGGGGGGGGAGAAAATGAATATGTGGCCATAGAATGTTCAATGACCCCTCCCCCTTTAAAATCCACGTTAAACCTTGATCTCACAACTTAAGGCCCAAAACTAATGTGATTTCCACCCCCCAAAAAACGTACTTTTTGTATCCCTATTGAGATTGTCAGCAGATGATTCCTTGTAGCCAAATTAAAAGTTGGCTTTCCTGTGTGGCTCAGTTTTGTAACATTAGTTCAGACTTTCAGACATGCGGAACTGTTGCAAAGGCATTCATTTTCCTATTTTCCCCTTACAAGAAACGGTATTGCTACATTGACTAACCTGTGTTCTTCTAATCTGTGTGTAAATTTCACTTGTAGTTGTAACTATAAATTCTGAACCCCCCCCCCCTACTAATTTATGGGAGGGCCCATGTGCCATTGGCACCCTGGCATTATGGCCAGTCCGGGCCTGTAAGGAACGCTAATTGGCAGGCGGAGCTTCCGCGGAAACCACACAGGGCGTTTGCTGCTGTATTTAACACATTAGCCTGTGAGGCAGCGCGAAATCCAAGGCGGAGGAGGCAGTCGTTATCTCGGAGGACAAAGACTGGAACGGCTGCACGGTGTGGCAGGAATAGGGAGGAGCCAAAATTCATCTTCGCCTCTGCTGTGAGGAATTCAGACTGTGGGTGAGTATCAAAGTAACAAGGATTACCCACCGGGCGAAAAAAGAAGGTCTCCCGTCCTGGCTGCGGAGGTGGAGAGTCTTTATCCAGTTCTAGAAGCGTGCCATTACCTAATAGGATGCCTCCGTTGCAGAGGAGGGTGGTCAAGAGGGTCGTAGACTGGCCCAGAACCGGAGGTTGGAGTTGTTGATCATGTAGACTAAAGCCATACGTCCCCAATTCATACAAGGCGTATCCGAGGTAGGGTCAGGCTTGTAAAGAAAACAATCCGGAATATGCTTTCGACTGTCTTGAGGAGGTCGGAAAGGGGAATCTCGAAAGGGTCAGAATCACCAGAAAACGGAGGAATATTTTGAGTCGGAAAGGTTTCGTCATAGGAATGATAAGACGCGCCATCATCACCAGTGTACTGAGAGGACGGGTCTTCTGGCTCTACTAGGGATGGAGGTGGAGCAGAACCCGGAGGCGGAGCAGGATCGGGACGGTCCGGAATCGGAAGTAGAAAGGCGGAGTCGTTTAGGTAAAGCAGCTACCCAAGCCGAAGTAAGGGGCTTGGGGTCTGGGAGCACTGGATCTTTCGCTTAAAGGCAGCAAGGGCGGAGTCCATGAGGACATGTACTTCTCACTTGGAAAGTGGTTCTTCCGTTTTGCTATGAACGGAACGTGAGGCACCTGAAAGTCGAGAGGAACGTGATGAAAGATTCAGAGGACTGAGAAGAGAAGACGTTGCTGACTTGGCAGCCAGCTTTCGGGCTTTAACTTGGAGCATTAGGCGAGAGTAGCGTTCCTTAGCTTGGTAGAGTTCATCACTTAGGGAATGCAGGTCCCGACCGGCGGAGGACTGTCCGCATGGAATGGGAGAGGATGAAACAGTATCGACCAGAGGGATGACCGGAATGGTAGTGTCAGAAAGGAACGGATTATTCATCAGAACGGTGGCCTCCAAGGAGTCTTGTCCTGAAGTGAGTTCAAAAATTCAACCCCCGGATCAGGAGTGTTCAGGAACAGAGGAGGAGGCGACTGGGCGAACAAGCGGCTCCTTAGGTGTTCCCTTAACACGAGGCATTCCACAGGAGGCAGAACGCAACCAGAACGGAAGGCGGAACGTTGTTGTCAGGTCACTCGTAGAAAAGAAAAGAAGGACCACTCGGTTCCGTCTGAGAATATATACGATGGAGGCTGTGCAGTAGGTAGCGACGCGGATGAATCTCTTCAAATTCTCTACGTCAAATAGCATTGGAGGAAGAGAATGCTAAAAGTAGGTAATGTATTTTTCATCGGCAACCAGAAACGGAGGACCTCTTGGATGTGATTGGAGATTTTCGGATTGATGCTGACGAGGTCTTGGTCTCATTCGATGAGGTTAAATTATGCCCCAGTTTTTCACATGGCATGATACTCAAAATGTTGGGAAATCTGCGAAGAAATTGAAGAACCCAAAGAAAGAATGAGAGAGACAGGGCCATGTTGAAAGTGGTGTTGGCAAGCACTTACGTGAAATTTAATGGGGAGTACTTTTGGCAGGTACAAGGGGCCAGGAAAGAGAGTGGTGCTCGTCTCGTCTATCAGCCTTTCAGGAAGGAGATGGTGAACAGTCCTGGGATTCCGTTCACGTCAGTCCACCCAAGGGGACAATAAAAGCTATAGCTCAGAAGGGATGTCACCGAATTGTACAACACTCATCCAACATCAAAATCGGACAGCCACACCTACATAACACGAAAACAGATTCATTCAACTCAGATACACACCGTGGCTCCTGTCCAAAGCAGCGAAAATGGGGTTTTACCCCTAAAATTAGTTTTTACCTTACCTAAAATACTTTCCTGTATTTTATTAATGCTTTTCATATTTTGGAAAATGCTACCCATCCCAAACAAGATTACAAATACTCTCCCGGTCCATGCAATGGCTTACCCTGGGGCCCATGATCAACGTTAGGTGGTGCCCCGCTCCCGCTACTTATATTCACAGTTGAACGGGTGCATGGACAAAGGTGTTAACCGACATTTTCTCCAAAAATGAGTTATTGCTGTTGTGATTGGTTTCAAGTCACGCCCTATCTGTGGTACAAAGATGGAGGCTCTAGGACCATTATTTACTGAGATACTGGATGACAAAGGTGTCACACTGACCCATCCATTAAGTGCATGGACAAAGGTGTTAAGTACGTACTTAACAGCTTTGGCACTCAATTTACCTTGCCTTAGCATACTCAACACCTTTGACTTCTGGAACGTTTCACATTTCATGGCTATGGCAACAGAGACACTGCCAATACAATGAGCTACCATATATTTGATAGCTAAACATTATAATAAAAATACATATTTTTGTACTCTAATAAAAACAGAGTGTAGCTCAAAATTTGTTAGCTTGTAGTTTATAGCCTACGTGGAGTAAGGGAATCCAATAAGAATATTTTAAAATTTTTAAAACCAAGACTAAAGTGGCAATGCCTTATGCAAAGCTTTCAGCTGGCTGCAATCTTAGGTAAGCTCAATTGACTCTTTTAAAACTGATTTTTGCTACCCAAGAACCGCTCCATCATTTGGACATCCTAAAGTATAACATATACAAAGTCTCGACATACTAAACAGTGATGAATCGCAAGTCAAAAGCTACAAAGAAGAACGTACAGAGGGCAGATAGAGAAGATGAAAAATAAGATCCCCAGAAATGCTTCATCATGTTTGACATGCAACGAACCATGCCACCTCCAAAACTAAGTACACCGATAGCATTTACCTACGCAAACTGTGGTTTTATAACCTAAGAGTTCATCTAATTACATCTGATGAAGAGCAAAGCTCCATGATAACCTCAACCAAAAATGTGACATCGCATGGAAGCCACAGTCTTAAACAGTTTGTGGGGATTCATCCAGCGAAGCAAAATGTACGAGTAGCATGACCATCTTATTGTGATGTCATATTCATCAGATGGCAAAATAAGAATTATGGACTAGTTTGCTTTGGAATTAGTTACTTTTGAAGGGTATATTTAAATGTATTGGCCACAAGTTGCAAATTGTTGGGTGCTCATATTTGGATTGTGACAGAAACTTTGTTAAGATAGCGCAAAATATGAAAAAGCATAAAAGGTTCTTGATACAGAAGAATATAGGAAAATTATCTGTAAAGCAAACAAGACCACGACCCATTTACTGTTGTTGATGTGCTGGATCGATATGTAACTATTGTGAACATTCATAAGGGCCTTAACTTTGTATAGCATACATTAAACATAAAAAAAAAGAACCTGTAGCTTTCAGCGATGAAATACTTGGATTCGTGTGTAACAAAGTTGGTACCTATAAATACAAGTACAGTCACGGCAACGTCGAGCCGTTTAAAGAAATCAATCCCTCCCAACGTTCTTCAAAATATTAGGCAGATTAACAAAATTTCTCATTAATTACTAGCAGATTAATAAACACAACTGCCTTTCATCATCCCTAAAGGTCATCGTAGTTTTATGGAAGGTTCATGAATATTAAGAAATAACCCTTTTTACGAGCAACATTTTAATATTTAAATGAAACAATGCTGTGTACTTTTGGCTGCTTTCTTAGGTAAGCTCAATGGACTCTACGTGGACAAAGGTGTTAACTACATTCGGTACCCTTTTTATGGTACTTGCGTATGATATATCCTGAAAGTGTTGTAAGGCAAAGAACTTTTAATAATTAACTTCTGTTTGGAACAACAATTATATTTGTAGAAGCATTACACTAGAAGTAGCCATTGTTAGACTTTAGCCCTTAATATCTCAAAATGAACAAAATGTTACTTGACACCTTTGTCCATGCACCCCTTCAGTTTGTCTCCCCGTAGACGGTTTGAAGCGGGCGGAGGGCGGGTTCGTACAGTAAGTATTTTAGGCTAGGTAAAAACTAATTTTAGGGGTAAAACCCCGTTTTTATTGCTAGCCTAAAATACTTAACCTGTATTTTATTAATCTGTCCTAAAACCAAGTGGCGTCGAACCCTCGCCACACATGGCCCTCAACCCCTCATACTAATACACCCCGAACACTTCAGGTATTAATAGGAGAATGTAAATCACTTAGCCTTGTACTACTTCTTTATTACTTTACCAGCAGGCATGAACCGCACCTCTCTGGATGTCGCTGTTGCTGCTGTTATGTCCCCGAGGTAGTGTGCGATGAAGGTATTCCTGATCCTCCATCGTCCTGCCTCCAGTACTTCTGCGATAGTGGCACCTGTCACCATAGCTCGTACTTCATGTGCGTTGACACGTATCGAGGGGTCACCCGCCCCTGGTTGGTGTGACCTCTCGATAGCTTGTATCGTGCTTCTCGATAGCGTTCTGCCCAATATTGCGCCTATCGGCGGCTGAATCACTAGATACATTTTGTTTATCGCTGTTGGCCCTGAATTCAATTCTACTTGCTCGCAATCCCCACGTCATTTACTAAACGTGTTTCTTCATCATATATGTCGTCAGTTGCGATTATGAACAACTCTACTTGCTCGCGACTTCACGTCACTTATCTGCATCATCCCTTGTCACGTCATTAATGATATTGATGTAATTCTACTGACGTAATTCTACGCTGCCTAAAGTAACAAATAAAAAACAATATATAAATACCACTTACCGTATTAATTTAATTCATTTTCTTGCCTTGACAATTAATCATCGTGTTATTTAATTTAACTTAGTTCTGCTCTTTAATTAGGACTGTTTGTCGTGTTAAATATTTAATTTTGGTGTGGTCTGTCACCTGATATGGTAATTTAGGTACTCGGTATAACACCCAACCTTTGTAGCCTTGGTGTCTCCTGCTGGTGCTTGTCCTACTTAGTGGCCATTGCGTTGTCAGCGGGTGGCTGGCTGCCGATGTTTTTTTTTATTAACGTAGTTTTTAGTAATTTTTAACCATTCTTTTAATCGTCAGTCGACTGGGTGCCACTGAACTTATACGTCACCACCTTGTCTGAAATGCAGTTTTCAGACAATTACCAGCTGCTGGGAAATTCTCAAAAGGTGAAATGAGTTACTATTTTACATTTTGCCCTGAACTGGCGTGTGTTCGCTATAGAGTGGGATTTCCTTGTGTCACTCATGGTCTTGTCTAGTAGGGGTAAGAATTGGTAAGGTTCAGGTTCGATTCTGACTCAAGTGATTTGGCTTCGTATGTGAATAATCGGGTGCTTTAACTATCTTTTTCCGACGTACTTGTAGTAGTGATTTGGTTCCGAGAAGCAAGATTGCATTGGGATAGAGTCGCATTTTTCGGCAGGTCGTAGGTTCAACATCTTCCCTTCGTTTGTGTCCTTTTTCCCAAGAAAAAGGCACAATAGCTAACCCGATGCGTGAAGCGATTTATCTCTAATCCACTACTCAAAAATTAATTCCGTTGCGTGATGTTAACCAACCAGTGTAAAGAAAGTCTGAGTCCGTTACGTGAGGACACGAGATCGATTCCCAAAGCCTTGGTCCGTTACGAGAGGTCGTTTCGTTGTTTCTTATTAATTTATGGTATTAATATTCAGTGCTAAACTTAATCCCCTCAGTTACGTAGCATGATGTCTTCTTGGACCACCATATTTCGTCACGTGACGTCCGACACAATAGCTTCCGTTTCTCTTGCTGACTAAAATGTTTTGAGGCTTCGGCTTTAAATATACTCTTGAGTTTGCTGTTGCAGTTTTGTACCACCCATAATGATGTAAACCTCCTTGCCCACTTAACTAAAATAAAAAAACTGACACACAACCTCCGGTTTACCGAGTACCCTCAATTTTGACATGAGGCGAAGTGATTGCTAATTTTGTTGGTTATAGTATTTAGTGTTTATCTTGCTTGCTGACTCAAAGATTATTTGTTAACTAGTTTTTTCTTCTCCTTCTCTCGTGCTCAAGCGGCCTTAAAACCCCACCTTGAACCCGGGACCTTGAAAAGAACCCCTTAGACTTTTTAAACATCTCCCCTGGTGTGTAAAGGCATTTGGCCAAAAATCCAGATTGGTTAGGATACCCGGCACCAAAGATCAAAAACTCGGGAAACAATTTTTTTTTCTCTTAGCGCTCAGTAGCGCTATAGGCCTATTTCCAAAGCCTTCAACTTTAACTTGTGCAACTCCCAGGAAAATGGCCCAAAACGATCCCTGTTTTCAATGCTTAATAGCCACGAACTCTGTCTACAACTCTGCGAAAACAGAACTTTAAAATTCATCTTCTACAATTATCTACAGCCATTTGAAAAACACTCCAAACTGAGCGCACCGCACGCAAATCACCGATCGCCATTTTCCAAAGACCCAAACTTGTAAATTGGTAATTTATATTTTTTTCTCGGGTATAAAGCCTTTTACTACTATTAATCTTGCAATAAATCAGTATCCAACCTTCTATTAAACTTTAAAAATAATTTGAATAGTAAACTCCATTTCCCCCCTCCCCACTCCTTCGATAGTTGCGATACATAATATCGTAGTTTTAATTTATAGGCCTATTCACGTTGTGAGTTCAAAACTCAGTTCTTAAGGCCTCTCAGTTCACAAAAGTCGGCAATTCCCTTTGCTCTCCTTACTGCCAATATTCCCTTCCAATCCAAAGTCAGCATTCAATTTCCCCACCACTCAGAGCTCCAAGCTACCCTGCCTGTCCGCGCTTTCATGCCCACTTCCGGTATTGACAGCCTGGCCGGTCTGAGTCGGTCTCTCCTCCTCCCAAGGTCACTCTAACCCCCCCCGGGTCGCTCTCCTACAGGACCGCGCTTACGCTCTACCCTGGCTGCCAAGCAGCTGGTATAAAACTCAGCTCCAGAGGGAAATCATCAGCACTGCTCACTGATCTCAAAGGCTAGAGATTGCTACGCCGGTTGGAGTGGAGATGTCCCCCAGGATCCGAATGTTGCCATGCCGGGCAAGGTAGTAGTTCGTCGGTAACTAGTTTATTTTCTTTGAAAGAATTCTTTTGGACTTCAATTCTACATTTATAGTTCTTAAATTTTAAACTTAACCTCTAACTTTGAGAATGATTATGGGTAGTTAACCGCCATCGGCATTTCTGGCCTAGAACTACCATAACGTAAGGGTTTAAGGTCCCCTTCCTAAAAACCGGCTTTTTTTCTTATTTATGTTGAACACAGGTTCTTCTAAATAATCTAAATGGTTTAATCGTAGAGCTTAGACATCTTTTGGGTTGTGTACCAGGTTTACCATTTGAGTTAGTTTGATCCTTAACAGTGGCTTTTGAAACATAACTTTTGACTATTTTACTAATGTAGGGTCCATTCTGTAATCTAGAGTCCGGTGACTCAAACAACTTTTCTAATCGAAATTTCTGTAGTGTATGAACTTTTAATTCGTTCATTTTGCCGATTTTATTGTAAATCATTGTGTGCTTTAATTTAAAAGCTTTCAAAGAATATTTTTGTAACGTATAACATTCCAAATGTAAAGTGTAAAAGTTAACATGTTCTATTAAAAAACCAAGTGTTGTTTTAAACGACAGTCGGACTTTTAGTAAATTTAATTGCATGAGTAAATAATTAAAAATCATTTTTATTTAACTCCAAGCTGGCAATTAAACACCCATCGTGGTGGTAGTGAACCATTAGATATTTAGTACTATAAAAACTTAGATAGGACATGGGCGCTCTCCTCCTAACCGGGCAGTAGACACTGAAGTGCTGTATTCTCCACAAAAGTAAAAACAGACACCCTGAGTACTACCTAAGAATTCGCCAGAACACCAGATGTCGGCGCCTATCTGAGAGGCACCTAACGTGACAGGTAGCGCCGCTACAACACGGGTGGTAGTGGTGGGATCGTCAAGGTGCTGGGCCAAGTCAAACACACCTCCCACACTGTCATACTACTATGCCAGTGCCATCTTAAGAAGAAGATGTCCGCAGTACGTTAAACTGCAACCAAGATGTCAGTAACAAAACTAACACGTTACTTCCAAAAGATGTCCGCCTAGAAGTCAACAACTAGGCCTACAGTCCCGATCCGGCTTGAAGAAGGAAAGCAGCAACCCCAGCTTCACCAGATGTAAATTGGGCTAACCTGCAGAAGGTTGAAGTAGACGTTGAACACCCTGGAGGATTCACCCTGTGCAAGGAAATGAAGCTCCCCACACAACTAGGACGTGTGTGACTGTGTTCGACTTTCACCAAGAAGGGTGACCACAACTGTGCAAGGACGTTTTGTGCAAAAACCACCAGACGTTCCAAAGTCGCTGTACATCCAGGTCTACGATGGGAGGCTAGGATAGACGGACCGCACAGCGATTGTGTTTTCGAAAAGGTTAGTGCACATAGGTTTGCTTTGGCTGCCAAGCCGAGTGTTTTGTTTCGTGTATTTTATGCATTTGATAATCCACCAGAGTGCTAGGGGGTAAAAAATGGATCTTGTGTTTAACCTAAAGGTTGTTCAGAGAAATGATTAAATTCGTGCTCTAGTCCAACTTAACAGTTTAATTATTATGCGGCTGCAATTTAATTCTTAAAAATTCACGTAAAACTTGTTTCTGCTTGAATTAACGTTAAAGCTTCCAATATGGAGGATTTACAAGAAATACTCGAAGGTATCCCAAACAGGGAACTTAAAAAGGCCTGTCTCAAGCTTGGCATAACTGTAAGTGAAGTAAGCCAAGAGTACGTTAAAATTTTCGCGGATGTTTACGAAGACAACAAGGTTTCATTAACTGATGTTTCCGACGCTCTAGAGAGCGCTATAGAAAAGCGTAACACCGCTATTCAAATCAAAAAACAGTTAGCTCTTAAAGAAAACGAATTGTTTTTAAAAGCCGAAGAGTTAAGACTTAAAGCTTTAGAGCTAGCAGAAGCAGATAAAGTAAGAAGTGAGGCAGAGAAAGTTCGGGCTCATGCCGCAGCCGATGCCGACAAAATTCGTGCTCATGAATTAAAGTTGAAAGATGTTCGGGAGCCCAAAGTAGCGATGCCGCTAGAGCCCTAGAAATCCGTAAAATTGAACGTGAACTTGATCCAGCCAATAAACAAATTGAGTTAGCAAAATTAAGAGCAGCAAGTGGTACTACAAGTCCAGTTTCTGAAATGTCTAATGTTAGTTCCGGACCAAAACCCTGAAAGATATCTGATGTTGTTCGTTTGATTAACAAATGGGGACCGAAATCGGAAATTAACTTTTTTTTTAAAGTATTTGAGAGAACGATGGAAACTCAACGTATTTCAAAATCAGAATGGGTAATAGGTTTACAACCTTTACTTAGTGAAATTTTGGTTAAAGTGTGCGACCAAATGGACGCATTGACATGCATAATTATGATCTAGTTAAAGTTAAACTACTAGAAAGGTTTGTTCAGACTAAGGAGTCCGTGCAGGCGCAGTTTAGAAGTCTGGAGAAAGATCCGGAACAACTTTTCCACGAACACACGTTCGAGCTGGAAACCCCTATTTTCTAGGTGGTTGTCATTACCTGGTGTCAACAATAGTTTCGACAAGTTAGTTTAATTTATTCCTCTTGGAACAATTCACTAAGTAATGCCCGGTAGCTGTCCAGAAGTGGTTGCCCGACCAAGTTAAAACCGGGACGCTGCAAGAGGTAGCTAAGACGAATACACAACCCGCAACAAGCAAAGTGCAAACTGCCGCACAGCCAGGTAGACAAGGCTTCTAAAGCCCCATCCAACTTTTGTGGTGGTAATAAAAATCACCAAACCATAGCTAAAGTGGCTGGTTCTATGGACACTAAACATGACTCTACTGTTGGGGATTCCGCCAGAAGTAACAATGCTAATCAAGCCTCGTGGAGATGGCACGTGTTTTTTTTTGTAAACGTCCCGGTCATATGATCCGTGATTGTCGTGCACGAGAGGCACATTTTGCTTCTAATCCTGAGTCTAAACCAGACTCTCAGTCTAGCTGTAATTTTATTCAGTCAACCTCCTGAACTTGTCTTGTCTAAACACATCCATGAGTGGAGTGTAAATGGTGCTAAATGTCTAGTGCTAAGAGACACTGGGTCAACCCATGATGTCATTTCCAGAGATTTTGGTTAAACCACACCAATTCACGGGTGAATACACCCACTGTAGCAACGCTCTTACAGAGCAGACTACAGCTCACGCCATCGCAAAGATTGATGTGCAGACGCCCTTTGGGCCTTTATCTACAGAGGCCTTAGTTTCCGACCACATGGGAGTACTTTCAGATGCTCCTTGGTATTCCTTCCCAGACTGTTCTGGAAGAACAGGGATTAAAACCGTTACCACCATTTTCTAATACAGTGACACGTTCGCACACTCGTAGTGAACAACAACTTCCGATTGTAAAACCAAATTATCGTGAAGTAGCATCCAGTAGTGATGAGGGATCAGATAGTGAGTCTGACCAGCGTGTGGTTACTCCACGAGCAGTAACAGGGGGTTTTATCAATCCTAAAGTAGAAAGTTTAGATACTGCTATGCTAGGGCCCCAGACAGAACAGTTTTCAAAATTGTTAAATATTGATAAACCCACATTCGCCAAATTGCAACTTGCATGTCCAACCTTAACACAGTGTTGGAAAACTGCTCAACTCCCTGTCAAGCAGCAGGACGAAAACTAACAGTTTTTCGTTGATAAGGGACTACTTTTTAGAAAGCCCTTTTGTGCTTCAGGCAAGCCGTTAATAGAGAGACAGCTAGTGCTTCCTGAAGAGTGCAGAAATTTTGTATTAAACACAGCGCATGCAAATGCATGGGCAGGCCATTTGGGCAGGTCAAAAACAAAAAGACCGAGTGTTGACTCATTTCTATTGGCCACATTGCTTCACCGATATTGAACAATGCGTGCAAACCTGTCTCATGTGCCAAAAGACTGGTAAAACGGGACAAAAATGTGTTGCTCCCATGGTGCTCGTGCCCATGGATGGTGAGCCGTTCAACAGGTACATTATTGACATTGTTGGGCCCATCAAGCCTACTAGTAAGGCTGGGTATAAGTATATTCTTTCATTGCTTGACCCTGCAACAAAGTTCCCGGAAGCTGTTCCCCTTAAAGAGGCTAACAGCCAAAGTGTAGTGGATGCACTCTTACAAATCTTTTAGGATTTCCAGGAGAGCTCCAGTCTGACTTGGGCTCGCCTTTCATCTCTGAACTCACAACTTTGTTTTTGGAGAAGTGTGGAATTAAATGTATCAATTCCAGTGTAAACCACCCTGAATTGAATAGCGTGGAAAGACTACACCGTACGCTCAAAGCTGTTCTTAGAGCTGTTTGTTAAGTCTCAACTTAAAAACAAGACTTATTATGACACAAAGGCAATTGAACGTTAAGTTCAAGGAAGGGGACAAGGTTTTGGTCCTTAAGCCTTCCAGGGCCAATAAATTAGATATTTATTGGGATGGCCCATGTGAAGTCTTGAAGCGATTGTCTAATACAAACTACCTTATCAAGAAATAGTTTGGTATTCATAAGGAAACCATCAATCATGTAAACCTTCTCAAGCCATATCTGCCTAGAGAAGGAGCCACTAATTATTATTCTAACATTAAACCCTGCAAATATTATCGCCATGCGAAATTTGAGAGGGATTTGATTGTTACTGAGATCAGACGGATGCTGGATCTTGGCTTGATTGTTGAGACCGACTTTCCTCACGGGTCACCAATGATCATTGTTCAGAAGGAAGATGCTAGTCCTCGTCCGGTAGCTGACTACCGTGAGCTGAACAATAACACCGTAACTAAAGACTATCCAATTCCTAACATTGAGGAATGTATAAAACGAGCAGCTCACGGACCATCGTTCCATTTCGACCCATTTTCAACCTGAACAGAGGCTTCTGGCAGGTTCGACTCACCCCACAGGCGTCTTTAGCAGCCACTATAACTACCCCTATCGGGAAGTAAGCCCCACTCATGATGAACATGGGAATGAAAAACGCCCCATTTTGTTTCCAGAAACTTATGGATGGCATCACTCGTGGAATGGAGGAATTCGTTACCCCATTTCAAGATGACACAGCTGTTGGTGCCGAAACGTTGCAACAACATCTTGACAATGTCCAGTCTTTCCTCCTCGCTGTCAAGAAGGCCGGGCTAACAGTAAATGCAAAAAAGTCACAGGTCGCTTGTAGCAAGGCTACTTTCTTGGGTCATGAGGTAGGAAATGGGTCCCGCACCCCTTCTGAAGTAAAAGTTTTGGCTGTGCAAAAATTCGCCAGACCACAAACTAAGAAAGATGTTCGATCTTTCCTTGGCCTGGTAGGATACTACCAAAGTTACATCAAACAGTACTCTAAAATCTGTGCTAGCATCACAGACTCCTTGAAAAGGGAAGCCCCAGATCCCGTTTTGTGGGATCAGTCAAAACAAACCGCATTTGACACTTAGAAACAACCCTTAGTGACGTTTCCAGTCCTACGAGCCCCCGACTTCAGTCAGACTTTCATTCTACAGTGTGACTGTTCCGAACGTGGCATGGGTTGCGTTTTGTCCCAGGAGTTTGAAGAAGATGAACCTCCCTGTCTTTATGTTTCACTTAAGTTGACAGCCCGGGAGCAAAACTATGGGACGACTGAAAAAGAATGTGTGTGTTTGATCTGGTCTGTTGCCAAATTGCGTCCCTACATTTATGGGACAAAATTCGTCATTGAATCAGATCACAACCCATTGCACTGGCTCAAGCAAATGCCTGGAAAAAACCCCAGATTGCTTAGGTGGAGCCTTACCCTTCAAGACTACGACTACATAGTCAAGATACAAACCTAAGGTGTAAGGGTCCGAAACGGGAAAAGCTGACAGTTTCTTTGAGTGAGGTTGCCCTGACAACTTACCTCTTAACAATTAAAGAAAATTTATAATAAAAAAAAATTGCAGAGCAAATTTTGGCTTCACCACTGGTTTAGCTTTTAATGATAAAAACTCAACTACTGTTTAAGTTAAACAAAATACCGACTTAGGGTATCAGCATTTAAATGAAACTTTCTAAGTCGGTATTTTGTTTAACTTAAACAGTAGTTGAGTTTTTATCATTAAAAGCTAAACCAGTGGTGAAGCCAAAATTTGCTCTGCAATTTTTTTTTATTATAAATTTTCTTTAATTGTTAAGAGGTAAGTTGTCAGGGCAACCTCACTCAAAGAAACTGTCAGCTTTTCCCGTTTCGGACCCTTACACCTAAATTTTAAGTGCCAATGTTTACTCTTTTTGTCATTATCAACGCCTCCCTTTGTGGGAGGAAAACTACTAAGACTGTAACGACATGTAAATAATATTCATAAGGAATATCTATGGGAGTCTAGTGGTTCCTGGCTAACGAAACATTTTTCTTTAAAAAATTTGTCTCTTACCTCTGAGGGCAAAAGGTTTTTTTCGATGCTTTCCTAAAAAATAAAAATAGCATTCTGTGCACGGCTGACGAGTTAGACCATTAAATGTTGAGATCGTATCATTTAACTGTTAACAGTTACAAAAACCTAACATGTACCTTTAATTTCCGTCTAGTTTCGAAATTAGTGTTTTTTAAATGTAATTTCTTACTCAAATTAATCTCGCCAAAAAAACGTCAGTTCCCCAAAAACACAAAATGGCATTTTGATTTTTGTTTATGTAGTGTGTAGTGTGTGTGTGTGTGTGTTTGTAGTGTGTGTAGTGTGTAGTGTTTATTTCGACAAAATAGAAGAGATTGCTTGAATTGTGACCTTTCATGCAAATTTTGATTACATGGCTTGGCGACCTTAGTTTTGAGCATTCCTGTGTGCACTAACTTTTTTTTCCAGCTTTTACTTTGAGTTCAAAAGGAACCCTAAGTAAAATCTTCTGTGTGGGGGCATGTAACGGCATTTGGCCAAAAATCCAGATTGGTTAGGATACCTGGCACCAAAGATCAAAAACTCGAGGAACAATTTTTTTTCTCTTAGAGCTCAGTAGCGCTATAGGCCTATTTCCAAAGCCTTCAACTTTAACTTGTCTAACTCCCAGGAAGATGGTCCAAAACGATCCCCGTTTTCAATGCTTAATAGCCACGAACTCTGTCTTCAATTCTGCGAAAACAGAACTTTAAAATTCATTTTCTACAATTATCTACAGCCATTTGAAAAATGCTCCAAACTGAGCGCACCGCACGCAAATCACCGATCGCCATTTTCCGAAAACCCAAACTTGTAAATTTGTAATTTATATTTTTTTTCTCAGGTATAAAGCCTTTTACTACTATTAATCTTGCAATAGATCAGTATCCATCCTTCTATTAAACTTTAAAAATAATATGAATATCAAACTCTGTTCCCCCCCCCCCTTCCTTCAATAGTTGCGATATATATCGTAGTTTTAATTTATAGGCATATTCACGTTGTGAGTTCAAAACTTAGTTCAAAACTTAGTTCTTAAGGCCTCTCAGTTCACAAAACTCGGCAATTCCCTTTGCTCTCCTTACTGCCAATATTAACTTCCAATCCAAAGTCAGTATTCAATTTCCCCACCACTCAGAGCTCCAAGCTTCCCCTGCCCGTCCGCGCCGTCATGCCTACTTCCGGCAGTGACAGCCTGGCCGTTCCGAGTCAGTTTCTCCTCCTCAAGAGGTCTCTCTAAACCCCCCCCCCCTCCCACTCTCCTACAGGACCGCGCTTTCCCTCTACCCTGGCTGCCAAGCAGCTGGTATAAAACTCAGCTCCAGAGGGAAATCATCAGCATTGCTCACCGATCTCAAAGGCTAGAGGTTGCTACGCCGGTCGGAGTGGAGATGTCCCCCAGGATCCGAATGTTGCCATGCCGGGCAAGGTAGTAGTTCGTCGGTAACTAGTTTATTTTTTTTTTGAAAGTATTCTTTTGGACTTCAATTCTAAATTTATAGTTCTTAAGTTTAAACTTAGGAACCTCTAACTTTGAGAATGATTATGGATAGTTAACCGCCGTCGGCATTTCTGGCCTAGAACTACCATAACTTAAGGGTTTAAGGTCCCCTTCCTAAAAACCGGCTTTTTTTTTCTTATTTATGTTGAACACAGGTTCTTCTAAATAATCTAAAAGGTTTAATCATAGAGCTTAGACGTCTTTTGGGTTGTGTACCAGGTTTACCATTTGAGTTAGTGTGATCTTTAGCAGTGGCTTTTGAAACATAACTTTGACTATTTTACTAATGTAAGGTGCATTCTGTAAGGTGCATTTTTGTAGTGTATGAACTTTTAATTCGTTCATTTCTTGCCGATTTTATTGTAAATCATCGTGTGCTTTAATTTAAAAGCTTTCAAGAATATTTTTGTAACCTATAGCATTCCAAATGTAAAGTGTAAAAGTTAACATGTTCTATTAAAAAACCAAGCGTCGTTTTAAACGACAGTCGGACTTTTAGTGCATGAATAAATAATTAAAAATTATTTTTATTTAACTACAAGCCGGCAATTAAACACCAATCGTGGTGGCAGTGAACCATTAGATATTTAGTACTATAAAGACTTAAGATAGGACATTGGCGCTCCCCTCCTAACCGGGCAGTAGACACTGCAGTGCTGTATTCTCCACAAAAGTAAAAACAAACACCCTGAGTACTACCTAAGAATTCGCCAGAACACCAGATGTCGGCGCCTATCTGAGAGGCACCTAACGTGACAGGTAGCGCCGCTACAGCTTTCTGTTTCACAGATATGGGAAGGTATTATTCCCCCCCACAGCATTATAATGGGGGGGGGGGGGCGTCCGGTGTTGAACCCTTGGCCTAAAGGAAAAAAAAATTATTTAACCTTTTGAACAAATTTTCTCCGTCGCTGCAACACTTATCACATGTCTGCATGAGTTCACTTTGTAGGAATTTGTATCTTGGTTTTGCTCTCTTGCTTGGTTAAACCTTGGTTGTGTTAATTTAACCTAACCCAACTTAACTAAAATAAAAACTAAAATAATAACATTAAACATTAACTTAACTTAAACGTAAAAACGTGTTTTTTTTTGTTAACCGGTTTTCATTGGTATTCAAAAAAAAAGTGTAAAATCTTGTTTTGGTCCGAGTTCACCTAAAGAATTTTTTTTTCTAGTGTTTGAAGTTCATGTGAATTTCTATTAATACTCGTAATTTTTTTTTTCAAATTCAATGATGTCCGACATAACTAAAGAACCAACCAGCGATTCGTCCTCCGATGAGCGCTCTATCCTGCAGGGAGCCGAAAAAATGCTCGGGGCCACCAATAAAGGTAACGTAACAGGCCTTAGTCGCCGACATATTTTAAGGATGTCCAACGATTCCATGCCAGTTCTTAGTCATATGTCAAATACTAGAGCGTCCGACGCTTCTTAATTTAGTAACGATCCTTGGGTACCCACGTTTCCCGCCGTGAATTTTGCAAATCGCCAAAGTACTGAACCTCACCCCCCCCCCCGTTAATGCTCCTCTTGACAATTTTCAAAACCCTGATTTTTTTTCTAATCACGTGGATGTGTTAATCCCCCTCCATATATGCCTAGTTTGCAAATTTCTTGTTTTGAACCAAATTTTCAACAATGTAAAGCACAAGGTGTACTTATAAATAATGAACATTACGTTCCACTACTGATTTGATTTTTGATGTTGATTCAACTTTGAATCGCATTTGTGCCTTAAATAAGAAGCATGCCGACGCTCAGCACACTAAACGTAGTGCCCCTTTTAACCAGTATCGCTTCCCCCCCCACCCCAGGGCAACTGCTCCTAAACCAAAATTGCTGTCACCTTTCGACAATGATTTTGATTTGCTTTTCAATACACCCCCTACCCCTAAACAAGTTTTCGAACCATTGTCTCACGTTGACGAACATTCTTCTCAATTTGTTAAGATTTATAGGCAGAAATACTTGCGCTTAGTGGCGTCAGAAAATCCTCGAAATACCGAGAGAGCGGGGGGGGGGGGGGCGCGCGCCCCCCCTGGTTCCACCCCCCCCCCCCCCCCCCAACTGTTGATTACGCCCACCAAAGGCACTGGGTTCCTAAAGTTAATCTTAGAAAATTTAACGGAGACAACTCTGAATTTTCTGCTAATGAATTCTTACGGGATTGTAAAATTGTAATGCAAACTCTGAATATGCCCCCCCATGTTTTTTTTTTTATGGCAGTGGATTCCTATTCAACTTGAAGGAAAAGCTCGTCGTTGGTGGGATTTTGAAGCTGTTGATGGTGATTCGGTGCATTTTGAAATCTCAATTCGGCGTAAATTCCGCAATCAGAATTTGCAAGAAACCCCGTTTCATAAAATCTTTTCTAGACGTCAAACAATAAGTGAAGGAGCTGCTTCTTACTGCAACGATCTTTTATGTCGGAACGATGCTTTAGATGAACCGATCACCGACAGAGAATTAGTGCGGATTGCGTCTGCAAATCTTGCACCTGCCTTACAGACCATGCTTTCGGCTCAGAATTTTTCTTCTGTTTCTCAACTGCGTGATTTAGCTGAGAGTATGCAAAAATACATGCAAGCCGCCTTAAAGGAAGATAGGAAAGCAAATTTAGAACCTTTTCTGCACCAAATGCAAGCACCAGTTGCATCCACTCCTCAAAACCCTACTGCACGTTTAAACCCCCCTAATTTTGTATCCCCCCCTTCCATCTTCCACCCCCAAACTACAACTCTCCTTTTCAAACCCTAACCTTCCAAAATTCACAACACCCCCTCCCCCAAATCAGGGTACAGCCATTCCTTCGCAAACTGCGTCAAGCAACAATATTTCGACCTCGGGTAGCCATTGTCAAAATTCCAATAATCACAATTTTGCTCCTCGTCGGAATAATAATGCAAACCGTAATTTCAATTGTTGGTTTTGTAAAAAGCAAGGGCACACGGCACGTTATTGTCCCGAAATGCCTGAATACCAAGAAAATAATCCTATGGCACCTACTGCTGCAAATCGGCCGGAAAACTAAAAAAAACCCTACCCGTGAGTCAGGATGAGGGCGTTTTGAATGTTGAGACTCATGTCATTGTCTCAATTAGTTCCATTAACATGTCACGAGATAATTTCTACTTCCGTTTGGAACTCGGGAAGTTATTCGTTGATTGATAATGCCTTTGTTAAGTTATAAATTAACAATTAAACCATTTCCCTTGTGTTTATTAACTGCTAATGGTGATGTTATTACTACTTCTGGCTACGTTTCTTTTGAGTTTGAATTGCCTGGGAAAGCTTTTCGTCACACCTTCGTTGTCCGCAAAAATCTCCCGCACCGCTTCATTTTAGGTACAGATCTAATGATGAGGGCACGTGTAGTTCAGTCTTCCGCGGATGAAACTTGGTAGTATGATGACTTACCTCAGATTAGATACAAGTATTTAAATCTCTAGTTGACACGCCCGTGTGTTCTTTTGTTTCAAGTAATGTTAGATGGCAGTTAAACAAAGCTACAATCTCAGAGGTTGACAAATTAGTAATTTCTGAAACATGCTAATGTTGTTCGCGATGAGCCAGGCCATTGTCGGACCACTGAAATGCATATTGATGTTGTTGATAAAAAGCCACTGTACACTAGGCCTTTTCCCGCAAATCCGACCAAACTAAAACAACTTAATGAAGTGATTCAGCAATTGTTAGCTGAAGGTAGGATTGAAAGATCTAACAGCCCTTGTTGTTCACCATGTTTTTTAAAACCAAAGCCAAATGGCCAGTTTCGATTTTTAGTTGACTACCGCTTGCTCAACTATAATACTTTGCCCGACGCGTACCCCCTCCCCTCAATTGACATTATCTTAAGCCAATTAGGTACGCCACGCTACATCACCACCATAGATCTTCGTAGTGCTTACCACCAAATCCCTCTTGATAAAGAATCTAGCCGGCTCGCTGGTCTTCGCATCCCTAGCAGTCTTTTTTCCCCGCGTTACGCGACGTTCGGCCTGCGGTGCACTTCAAAGGTGTTTCAAAAAATTATGGACGAGCTATTGCGCACCCCCGACTTCCACGGATTATTCGTATACCAAGACGATTGTATACTGATAAGTAATACCCTCGACGATCACGTGAGAAAGGTACGCTACGTCCATGATCACCTTAACTTTACGAATCTAACCGTACATGTTGAAAAACTTAATCTGTGTTGCCCTGAGGCACGCGTGTTAGGCTTTATTTTATCTCACCCGACCCAGAAAAAGTTGAGGCCATCTCAAAAATAAAGACCTCCTACTACCATCAAATAGGTTCGAAGCCTTCTCGGAATGTGTACCTTTTTTCGACGCTACGTGTGTTCCTATTCTTTGTTGGCTCGACCCCTTTTTGAAATGTTAAAAAAAAACAATGCCAAGTTCGTGTGGTCTCCTGATTGCGATCTTGCTTTTAAAACGCTAAAAGAGAAACTTGTGTCTGCCCCTATCCTTGCACAACCTGATTTCACTAAGCCCTTTACGATCCGGTGCGATTTTTCGAAATTTGGGTTGGGTTCGGTCTTATTGCAAGATAGTGAAAATGGACCTCAAATCCATTTGGTTACATCAAGTAACAAAAATAGATAAACTACTAAGCCTTTAATGGTCTATTAACATATGGTGATGCACAGCAAAGGTCATCGACTCGATGTTTTTTTCATTGTTGTGGGAGCACCTGTAGCTAAGGGTGCGGTTCACGCTCGCTAAAACCCTTCGACTCTCCGACATCATCTATTATTATTATTGTTGTTGTGTCTAGGGTAAATTATTATTTGTTGACTTAGTGCTGTTGATAGAGGGCTCTTTTGCGGCAGAAGCTTCTGGAATAAAAACGCCATTCAAGAGCACTGTGAAAGACTTTTTTTTCTCCAATTGTTTTAAGAACGAAAAACTGTTCATGCCTTGTCAATTTTATTAATCTTCTGAGCCGGCTTTGAGAAATAACTTCCTTTTGTCTAATCGTGAAGGTTCGTTATTTCATATGCAAGCCGTTTGCTTCGTTCAAATGAGGTTTTTTTTCCGACGGTCGAAAAGGAGGCTCTTCCTGTGCTTTGGTCGGTCGAACTATTTAGGCCCTATGCCGAATCAAGTAAGTTTACTGTTATATCTGATCACCACTCCCTTGAGTGGCTTAAGAGCGCTAGAGACCCTACTAGTCGCTTGTCTCGATAGGCCTTGAGACTGGCATGTTTCGAGTTCGATATTAAATATAAAAGTGGTGCCTCAAACACAGTTGTAGATCACCTTTCACGTTTTGCTCTTGTAACCGCTGAAGGCATTGTCGGAAATGACGATGTTGATAGATTAAGGATTGCGCAACGTTCTGACCCTGTTTTAAATCTTGTAGCTCACTTCATCGAAAAAGGTACAAGTTTTCCCACCAACCCAGTTGGCAAGAAGGCTCGTCGAGTTTCTTACGCCTCTATTAAGAATGGTGTTATTGGTAGAACCTTGCATGCGCGTTATCGTTGCGGCTCAATTAGGTCCCATTACGAAACACATGGGAGTGTCAAAAACTATTAAAATCATTCAGAACCATTCAACTTGTTTTGGCATGGTCCGTGACGTCACCAGTTATATTAAGAAAAGTCACACTTGCCAGACATGTAAGAATAATCCATCGTCTGCTCGTGGATTAATAGGTGCCGCCCCTATACCCCAGTTGCCAGGGAACACGTATTATATTGACGTTTCTGGTCCGTTTTGCCGTTCTACTCATCGCAGTAAGTATTTGCTGACTATCCAAGACTCCCTTACTAAATGGCCGGAAATTTTCCCCATGAAAAACGCGAGAGCCATCACTGTTACAGAAATTCTTGTTAAGACTTTTTTTCTCGCTACGGCCAATGTAAAACTTTCGTCTCTGACAATCGTAATTCGTTCTTAAATGGAGTACTTCGCTACATAGCAAGTATGTTTCCTCAGTCGTCCTTGAGTTTTTACTCAACAGCAGCTAATCAAGCTGAGCGACTTATAAATACTGTTAAATCGCTCATTCGTACTCGGATTAGTAAGTCTAAAAAAAACTGGGACTGATTTGCATATGATCGCAATGGCGTTTCGTGCATCTGTGTCAAGAACCACTAGATTTTTGCCAGCTGAATTTCATCACGGCAGAATTTTACGTTTACCTGAGACCATTGACCCGAGTTTACTTGCTCCTCTCAATAAAGCTTCCAAAACATGGGTTGTTAAGATGTCGAAGCGTCTCGCTAATGCTATTTCTATCGCTCGTACTGCTTTACGCTATTAACAAGACGTAATCGTGCTAGGGCTGATGAAGGAAGGAAACCTTTCTCTTTTAAGGTGGGCGATGTTTTACGAAAAACACACTTTATTTCTGATAAAGTGAAATCGTTTAGTAAAAAGTTAGCACCCCGGTTTGAAGGTCCTTTTTGGTTCATGAGGTAGTCACTCCCCTCACTTACAGACTTAAAGACCCTGTAAAAGGCAAGATGTTTACGGGAACTACGCACCTCCTCCAATTAAAACCGTATTCCCAATGATGAGAGTCATTAAAGTCACTCTCCCTCCTCCCTTTTCTCCCTCTTACGTTTTTTTCCCTATGGCTGATGTGCGTTGTTTTTTTTTCCTGCAAAAAAAAAAATAGATGACTATCATTGTAATCTTTTGAAGTCGGAACTTAACCTTTCTTTCAACTTTTCTGGTCTCCTTCTTGATTTTTCGAATGGTGACGTAGTGTCCTAAGTTTCGTTTTCTAGAATTTCTTCGAGAACCTTTTTTCGATTAAAAACTTAAGCCTAGAACTATTGTTTCATTTCACCTTTTCTTCGCTACCTTTTTATGTCTCGTAAGCCCTCATTTTTTGGTGGTCTTTACTATTTAAATTGTGTTTTCTTAGGATGGCACTATTTTAGTTCGTAGTTTCTTGTAAGCCCAGTTGAGTTTGTTTGATTTGTTTCGTGCTTTGTTTAAATTTTTTTTTTGGATCAGTTTGCATGCCCCTTACTTTTGACGTTAACCTTTTGTTATTTGTATTGTTCCCATGTTCCTATCTGCTTCATAATGTGTATAATTCCCAGGTAGTCGGACTAGTATGGCCTAGTTTATCCAAACCCTATACCTCGTGCCCTACAGTTTTCGATGCTTGAATTTTTTTTTCTAGGCTTGGATTTTGTTTTTCCCCAACTTCCCTAGTACATTTAAGTTTCATTTAGTAAATTTTTCCCAAACTTTCATCTCCTCCCCTCCCCTTTTCTTGGTGGTATGTTTGTCCTAGTCCTACGTCCTTCCCGTCTATCAATTTTGGTGGATTGGTTTCTCCGTATGACTGGTTAAACTGTAATGGGTAACCATGAAGGTTTACACGTCTTGTCCTCCTCCCGTTAACGTTTTTCGGTTTTTACCATAAAATGACCTGGTGGTGTAATTGTGATCTGTGATTCATGTCGTGCTTTTCCATAATTTTGAATTGTTGCATGCCTTTGTTTTTTTTTTTATCTTTTGCCCATTATTTTTTCATTGTTTTTTTTTATGTATTTTTTTCCTTCCTTTAAAAATGTCTTGCCTTCTCTTTTTCTTGCCCCTATCCTTGCTCGATCTATCTTCTGTACCCCTCTTTTCCTGCACTATTTATTTTTCCTCAGTTATTTATTGGATAAATGCCCTTTTGTCTCTTTTCTTACTGGGAAACTTGCTGGCTCTCGTTATCGGGAGTTGGTCTAGCTTGTGAGTTACTTGGCGTTGTTTTTTTTTTTTTTTTTTTTTTACATATGGTGCCTTAAGTACTATTGCGTTTATTTTTTCCCCAACTTTTGACTACTGTCAAACTGTTATTACTTCTAACTTTGGGGCTTGAATCACTTGAGGTTATTTATAGTGTTGATTTTTTTTCTGTATTTTGTCTTTTAACACTGTTTATATTTATAGAGTATGGTGGGTTATTTGATACGCAAACAGGTTCAACACTTTGGCGATGTTTTTATTTATTGTGTGAAATGTTTAGAAATGATTAATTTTAAGGCTGATCTTGTTGTCACATCCTTGTGATACGTGTTTCCCTTTTGGTGGTGAGGGACCACCCGTTTTCGGTCGGCAAGGGGGGCTTTGTATCGTGCTTCTCGATAGCGTTCTGCCCGACATAGCGCTATCGGCGGCCGAATCGCTTGTTTGCCCTTAGTCCGATTTCGCTAGATAAATTTTATCGCTGTTGGCCCTGAATTCAATTCTACTTGCTCGCAATCCCCACGTCACTGACATAACGTCAGTTATGATGACAGTTGCGATTATGAACAACTCTACTTG
>JAHWFP010074552.1:102133-123645 GCA_023313725.1 Lithobius niger
CGGCCATACCCCCGCGGGGGTTTTGGTCGCGAAATGGCTGGTTCGGAAGGGTTTTGTTGTTACTGTTACCCCGGTTTCGTTGTTGGTTTGTTAACGGTTGCACTTTGGCCTTAAGTTCGGGTGCTAATGATAGCAATTGGCCGTTGAATAACCAGGGCAGGGCGCTCGGTGATCAGACCAGGCAGTTTGTTCGGAGTCCGGACGGCATGCAGTCCGCCTCCCGCTGCCCTCCGATTGAGATGCAAACGAGTCCGCCTATCCTTGGCCGCTCCCGTAGCTGTTCAGTAAGCTCGTTCATGCGTAGGGTTCCAGTCTGGATCGAGTCCGGCCGGTCTCCAACGACGACTGGTCGCAGATTAATGGAGTGCTCTCCACAACCGTCCTGTTCGTCTCGTGCATTAAACTCATTTTTCTACGTTTAGGTGATAATTCATCTATATCCTACCCTTCATTGTCCGTACGCTGCGGCGATCCTGGTGGTGTGAACGTTTCTTGAGTCCCGGGGTCGTCAATCCGGACTGGTGGGGTAACACTCACTGTTGAAGCTAACCCTCTCGATTCCGGCACTTTCAAATACTTTGAGAACGTGTCGAAAGTTCGAACGTGTCGATGAGTTGTGCGAGTAAGTTTTTCCTCAGTTTCCTTTAGCTCCTCCCTTCTATGAGCTTCATTTCTGTCCATCTCTGTCGCGACGCACTGTGCCACAATGGCGGCGATGTCCGTCAATGATCGGGGGGAGGGTTCCTCTGCAATCCCGAACTGGGCGCGCACAATGGGCGCTTTCACGCGCGAATCGGCAGGCAAATCCAGTGATGAAGCCACAGAATCGAACAGAAGTCGAAAAATTGCCCACACTGCAAAGATCATGTGGATCCCTCTTATTTAATAGTCTTCCACATTTCAAACCCTTTCTACCTGGGCAAGAAGTGATCTTCAATCCTTTGTTCATTGTCAGAACGATCTGGTAGAGTCGCGTCCCAAAACAAACTGTGAATAGTAGCGGGAGCGGGGCACCACCTAACGGTGGTCATGGGCCCCAGGATGCCCCATTGCATGGACCGGGAGAGCATTTGAAATCTTGTTTGGGACGGGTAGCATTTTCCAAAATATGAAAAGCAATAATAATATACAGGTTAAGTAATTTTGTGGTGGTGTAAACGCCCACTAGACTATAGTTTCCACTCCCCTCTCTGTAATATTTATTAGCTCGTAGTATACGGAGCCTTGCTGTGGGAACGCCGTATATTGTTAGTGTAGTGTTGTATAGTGTTGTTGTTGTGTATAGTGTTTTGCTCTGTTGCCGCACGTATGTTGGCCCTTGATCATTGTTGTTTCCCCGTTCTGTTTGAGAGCGGCATCCATCTTTTGGCTTCTTCTGGGTGAAGCGGTCTCTGCTTTGTACGCCGAGCCGTAGCCGATGTTTTCGGCAATTGTAATCCCACAACATGGATTCGCAGCTAAGTAACCTAATCAATGTTACCAATCTTTGCATTTAAACTTAGTTAGAGCGAGATGAGGCAGTATCATGTTGAATAATAATCAGGATAATTATGTCATTAGCGCTAGTGAGCAATCCCCATATGCATTGTTACGCCACTCATAATGTAAACTGACTCGACGCCTCACTGTAATAAAACGATCTGTGTCCGCTAAGAACGTACGCCTTAATTCGATCCACGTTACATTTTACACGTCCTCTGTAGGATAGCATTTAACATTAGGACTTTCGATCCAAAATGATGGTTATGCTATCCGTGCTGGGTAGGAACACGCCGTTCCCTCGTGGTCGAGCTATTAAAAATACATGTCCTACGACAATAGAATGGTGCCCAGCGTAGTTCGTAAGCATTACGCTCACAGTTTGGTAGCAGCTTTGGTGGCAAATTTGGTGGCAGTGTTTGGCCACACAGTTCCGTAGCTTTGAATAGGATCGTTTTTGCCCGTTTCGTGGGTCGAGTCACAATAGAATCAATTGCGTGTCCCTAGACCAAAACGCCACGAACGGCCATAATCAACTTTGTTTTCCCCCCTTCGCTATACCCGCTTCGCCCTAAATAAAAACAAAAGTAAGCCTAAAAATCAAACTAGTCCGAACTTCATTTTGTCTTCCAAAATGGCGGCGTTCGAATCAGTAAGACGCCAAACAAAGTTTTGAGTCGCTACAACGCTTTAAACGTACAACGTTATGAGGGGGAAACAATCTGATCTGACGTTTAACTAACCGAACTCTGAAATTACGCTAATCGTGCCGAACCCACGCTGCCGACGGACCTATCGCCAGAGGTTGGAAGCAAGGGAAAAAATTCCACCGGCATGAGGGGGAACTTAACGTTCGTGCCACAGCAGAGCCGGATTTAACACGGTCCCCAGAGCCAAGCAGCCGTGCATATTGTGGAGTCCAGTAGAGTTCAGCAACAGAAGCAAGCTAAAAGTCCAGTGTTGTGTCCTTAAAAAAAAAAAGAAGGGAAATAGGCTTGACAGCATTAGGTTGCACAAGTTATGGTCTGTCTAGGGTTGTGGTAAGTGTTGTGAATAGTGAGCCGTTCGTCTCGACGCAGGGACGGAGAGAGAAGACCGCCTATGTAAGTACAGTTATCTGTCTTTCCTTTGGCCACCAGTAACTGATGTTCCTGGAGAAAGTGGCCCATGGAAGTACTTTGGCTATGATCGATCAAGTACTGTACAACTAACTTAAGCTGATGAGAGTACTGTTAACTTTTATTGCTAATCCTCCTTTCACTCTTAGCTCTGATACTAGCTCCTTACATTTTTTAATTGAGCTGTTTTATTACCTACAGTCCTGTATTGCTATTGATGGTACGGTGCATTTATTGGTTGGTCAGTTCTTTTCAGGCTGAAGTTTTTTGTTTTTTTTTGCGCTAGGGAGTGCATGATTCCAGGCCATGGCCCCGGCGCTCATGTAGCAAAAAATTTTTTGGTAATAAGGTGCTAAACGTGTTTACCTCTGAGGGGATACTGAATGGGGAGGTGTTTTTTGCATGAATGTGCAGATTTACATCACTCGGCAAGGTGTTGAGCGCATATCACACTTTTTGGGCCAACTGTATTTTTGTTAGAGTGCTATTCAAAGTGCGGGTTGAATGTTTTTTGGGTAGCTAAGTGATATGGTGTGTAGTTTAAGTGTTTGTTGCCTAAACTTATGGTGAGACCACTTATGGTGAGACCACCAAGGGGCCACTTATTGAAATAGTGTGGTCCTTAGTGTCATCGACTTGCCGCCTACCCACATGGTTACCCTTTACACTGTGCGATTTAAACTCTGTTGGATTTTTTGGGCAAAGATACCGGATTTAATCTTGTTTTTACTTTCCCAATGGCTTATTTTTCCTGTCCCATGACATCTGCCTGCCAGCAGGTCGCCTCGGCAGCACAGCGATATAAGGGTGTCGAGATCCTCACAGAGGATAATTACCAGGTTTGGGCCACTAAAATAGAGGGCTTTAAAATTAAACACGGGTGGGGCACCGTCTTGGACAACCCCGCTCCTGCAGCTACGGACCTCCAAACCACAATAGACGCCTACAACACCAAACACAGTGATTGTATCTGCTTTCTATTCCAGACAATTTCCCCTTCAATGTTGTTTCAGTTTAGATGTGACACGAATGCAAAGGTAATTTGGGATACCCTCCGCAATAGGTATGGGAGGCAGCATCAAGACTACGCCGACTACTTATACAGGCAGTTCAGTAAGGTTAAGATATTTCCGTGCGAATCTATCGCAACCTTCATAACTCGAGTCATTGGACTCAGAACTGCATAGCTGCGGGTCGTCAAGTTAGCAAACGGGAGGTGTCTCATTATACTAGATGGGCTAGATAGGCCAGAGTTTGACATATCCAAGGAGATGCTATACCAGCACGCTAATCTAACTACAGATACGTTGCAACAGACCTTGGGCAACAGGCAGCTGCTTTTGGACCAGAAAGCACAAATCCCTTAACCCTACGGGTCTAACGCACCTGTGCCAGCACAATGTCATCAGGACGGCTGTGGCCACCCCCCAGGGATGCCGATGCCAGTGTCCACCCCCTATCGCCAAGGTATGGATTTACAGGGTACGGCGGTGCAGGGTGAGGGGGCCAGCTGGAGTTGTGGGAGCTTCGAACATAGGTTCGACGCCTGCGACCGTATTCCGAGAAAAAGGTGCGTCAGGCCGCGGTGCTCCGTTTGTTGGGGCTATGAGCATCAGCGATCCGTATGTCCAAGCAATCCCACTTTACAGCCAGACCGGGCACCTCCGGAGCATGCCCAACCTGCCCAGCCCCGCGGTAACCACGCCCGAGGGGGTAATAGGGGGCGTAATCCCAATGGTGGTGGAGCGCGGCCAAGGAACGATACTACTTCAGGTCAGGATATGGAAGAAGGTGCCTTTGGTCTGGATGTTGGGTTAAGGGCTAGCAATAATGTCGAGAAAGGTGGTGTCATCCGGTATGACAGTTGTGCTAGCACCAATATTATAAACGTTAAGCCCCCGGCAGTAGATTTGGGCATTTGTAAGAGTCCAAGTCTCTCTCGCTACTCTTGGGGGAGACGCAGTGGGATATAAGGTTGGGAACGTAGTTGTATTTGGGAGGAACGCGAGGGGGGAAAGGTTTTCTCGGCCCCTCCATCTTCGGGACGCCATTTATATCCCTACTGCTCGTTCCAATTAAGTTTCTCTTGCGGCTCTGCAGGATTCAGGGTATTTGGTCTGTAATAGTCCCGGGCGAGTCTTCGTCAAGAGGCGCCGCTATCCTAAAGCGTGCGTCATGGTGTTTGAGAAGTATAGCAACACCTACGAGTCATCCGGTGAGTTGCCTTCCCGGCCAGGTGGGACATCACTTTGGCATCAGCTACTGTATGTACTTACGACATGATGCACCGCCACCTGGGTTATCTTTCACATGATATGATAGGGCGAAGTTACCGCACTGGGGCGGTGATAGGGCCTAGACTTGTTGGTCGGGGTAGTTCATTTTGTCGCGTTTGTGCCGAGACGAAAACCCGGGCAAAGCCACACCCACGTATTAGGGGTGTGTACGCCCGCAGACCCGTTGAACAGATTAATGTAGACATTACTGGGCCAAGTAATGTGGTTAGCATGGAAGGGTACAGGTACTTATGTACCGTCATTGATAAATATTCGAGGAGGTATTTTTCTATCCCTCTTCGTGAAAAAGGGGAAGCTTTCATGGCACTACGTCAACTTATACTTAAGTAAGAGTGAGTCACCTTATACTTGAGTTAGTCAGTTTTTCTCGGACAATGCCGGGGAGTTCTGCAGTGCCCAATTCGAAGGATTCCTTAGAGAAAAGGGAATAGTTCATCTTAAGACGATGGTAATGACACCTTGTCAGAACGAACTAGCCGAGAGATCGCATGGCAGTATCAAGACAATGGCGACGTCGTTGTTACACGATGCCGAGTTTCCGGCTTGTTTTTGGCCACACGCTACCTTGGTGGGTGTAGTTGCATACAATTGTTTTAGCAGAAGCGCTTTGGGTGCCTCGCCTAGCGTCATTAGGATAAATGTAGGCGTGGTGTGTATGATGTGACGGCGGTTCCGCACATTAATATGGGGTACGATTATCACCGTAGGGCTTATAACTTGTATCACCTTCAGTCCGGAGAGTTCGTGTTCGGGACGAATGTTGATTTTTATGAGGATAATTAATGGGTCTACCTTGTTGAGGCTGGACAGTCCGTGCATTATGCCTCAGTGGGATTTTGTCAGTCCCGTGGCCTCTCGTGAAGGAAGGGATCAACCTAGGAATCAACTGATGACAGTAGCAATGAGGACGATGATGTGACCGTGTGGGAAGGCAGTGTCAAGCCAATAGAGAAGCCTACCGAAATGTTCCCGCGGTGGTGGTGGTGGCCCTTGGAGCAGGGTCGTCGGGCACCGGGGGACCTAATCATCCACCTTTGGGCGCGGCCCTGCCGAGTGCGAATAGCCTTGCTGTTATCGGATCCTTAACTGGCAACAGAATTATTCCGAGGTCTCCAAGTAGAAGCATAGCAGAGATAAGCCTACGTTTTTCTCGCAGTGTAAACGTGGTCTTGTATTAGACATTCGTGGTGAGGACACCTCAACACAGCCGAGCCAAAAACCTGAGGGCAGAACTCTTCAACTCAAGAAGAACATCGTCTTTATGGCAATCTCATTTTAATTCACCAAAATTGTACATTTTGTAATTTATTCTTTCAGGCATAAAGTCACCAAACTAGCTTAGTTGTAGTTTAGGAGGGGCTTCCACTGCGATGGTACTTAACCTCACATACATGTAAAACACACGATATTTTTTATTCTTAAAACAGGTGACGTTAAAATCACTTGTTTGCTTCTGCAAACAACAAAATCTAACCTAAATGCGTTATAGCATATTTAAAACTAAGCTGGTCTATTTAATCTTTTGATTTTTGCACTAAAATCACTTTGGTAAACTTAACTTCTTGCCACGAACCCTACCGGAGCTCAGCCTTTTATATTTGTTTATTTTTACGGACTCAGTGTTTATTTTTATGTCTATTTTTTATAGCATCTCCATCCAAACTCCGACCGTAGCCTATCTCTAAAACGTAAACAAACTAGCTTTCCTACAATTAAAAACATGCCTCGTTAACATCAATCAGTTTCCCAAAGTCAAATGTTTATTCTTCGTCCCCCCCCCTCCTTTAATAGTTGCGATACATAATATCGTAGTTTATTTTTATAGGCCTAAATTCACGTTGTTATGAGTTTAAAACTCACTTGCACTTCCAAGCCAGGCCTCTAACGCCCCCAAGTCGGCAATTCCCTTTGTCAATGCAGCCTCACCAATTCCCGTCCACCCAAAACACTGCATTCAATTTCCCCTCCACTCAGAGCGCTCAGCTACCCTGGCCGTCCGCGCCGTCATGCCCACTTTCGGTAGCGACAGCTCGGCCGGTTTTAGTCAGTCTCTCCTCCTCCAAGAGTCCTCCTCTACCCCACTCACCCCCTCCGTCGCTCTCCTACAGGGCCGCGCCTTCCCTCTACCTGCCGGCCAGGCAGAAGGCATATAAACCCAGACCCAGGAGAATTTCGTTAGCACAGCTCAGGATTCTCAAAGCTAGAGGTCGCTACGCCGGTAGGGAGTGGAGATGCCGCGGTCCGATTGTTGCCATGCCGGGCAAAGGTAGTTGGTTTGTATGAAACTTAACTTAAAAGTTTATTGTTTGAACTTAATCGTCAAAATTTATAGTTTAATTTAACCTAAACCTCGTAGCTTTGAATGTAACTTATGGTGCGTTAAGCCAAAGGGCATTTTCGGACGTTAACGACTATAACATAAGGGTTCACGGTCCCTTCCTAAAAACCAGCTTTCATTTCACGTTTTATTAACGTAGCTTAATGTAAACAAAGGCCGTCGGTGTAAACGCGGTCTCGTATCAGACGCTCGTGGTGAGGACACCTCAACACCACCGAAGAAAAAACCTGAGGGCAGCATTCTTCCATACCAGAAGATGATCGTCTATATGGCGATCCCCCTTCAAAATGTAAATATTGTATATTATTCTTTGAGGCATAAAGCCAAAACACTTTTCCAGCTTAGTTGTGTTGTAGATATTGAAAAACACACGATATTTTTTATTTGTAACTGGTGACGACTTTATCGGAAAAATGTCCGATGTTCAAACCAGTTTAAAACTAACCTAAAAAGCGATATAGCCCTTTAAAAACTAGCTGGAACATTTAATCTTTTAATTTGTGCACTTAATGCATTTTGGTAAATTTAACTTCTTGCCATGAACCCTACCGGAGCTCCAATGTTTATGTTTGTATATTTTTACGGACCCAGTGTATATTTTTATGTCTATTTTTTTATAGCATCTCCATCCAAACTCCGACCGTAGCAAACCTCTAAAACGAAAACAAACTAGCTTTCCTTCGCAAAAAAACCTGCATTGTAAATAGCAGTTTCATTCCCAAAGTCAAATAATTATTCTGTGCATTACACTTCGTTCCCCCCCCCACCTCCTTCAATAGTTGCGATGCATAACATTGTAGTCCCGTCCGCGCTGTCATGGCCGACTTCCGGTAGCGACAGCTCGGCCGGTTTGGGTCAGTCCCTCCTCCAAGTGTCCACCTCTTCCCCACTCACCCCCTCCGTCGCTCTCCTACAGGT
This sequence comes from Lithobius niger, assembly GCA_023313725.1. Lineage (NCBI taxonomy): Eukaryota > Metazoa > Arthropoda > Chilopoda > Lithobiomorpha > Lithobiidae > Lithobius > Lithobius niger. The sequence goes on from JAHWFP010074552.1 coordinate 110,284, forward strand.
CCGCGCTAACCCTCTACCTGCCTGCCAAGCAGAAGGCATAAAAACCCAGACGCAGTAGAGTTTCGTTAGCACAGCACAGCTCAGGATACTCGCAGCTAGAGGTCGCTACGCCGGTCGGGAATGGAGATGCCGCGGTCCGATTGTTGCCATGCCGGGCAAAGGTAGTGGTTCGTATTTCAACTTAGTTGAACTTTAAAAGTTTATTTTTTGGACTCTATTCAAAATTTATAGTTTAACTTTAAACTTAACCTCGTAGCTTTAGTAGTTAATTTTATGGTGCGTCAAGCCAAACGGCATTTCGGACGTTGGCGGCCGTAATTTAAGGGTTCACGGTCCCTTACTAAAAACCAGCTTTTTTTATTATGTTTTTTAAACGCAGTTTAAAGTAAACAAAGGACGGTTTGATCTTCGTGGGGTTTCCATTGATTAATCGCTCGGATCGACTTTATAGGTAGCTGCAGCTTCTGTAATTTAAGGAGTTGACTTATCAACAGCAACTAGGAGGTTTAATGCTTTGTTAATTTACGTTGAAACATAACTGTAAAACAGGTCTACTATTATAAGTCAGCCGAGGCTGTTTGTAATTTAGAGGGCTGTTTTGCGAAATCCCCTTGTGCCTAATCAAACTCACTTTTTCTATTTGAAATTGTTTTTGTGAACATAGCGTTTGTTCATGTTGAATTTAATGTAAATTCCCCCTGTTATTTATAAACTAATTCCAGTTGTAAATTTGCCAAATGTAAATGTAAAGTGCGGTCATTTTAACATGTTTGTCACAGAAGCAGATACCCGCATTGTAGTAAAAATCAATGCCGAAGCAGATGTCAACATTGCCGCTAAAATCAATGCAAATCCCGATGTCCGCACTGCCGACAACAACAGTGCCCGTTATCAACGCCCGCAACAACTAAGCCGTTCCGGGGCCGAGAAGCAAGGATCGCAGACCCCCCCCCCGTCTTGGAAATCAACAAGCCGTGGACCGTCAACAGCGAGGAGGATTTCACCATTAATGGGAAGGAAGCTCCGTCGCCGTATCCAGTGGACCTTGGCAACAACAACCATCGATCCAGTGAAGTAGGCCTTCAACCAGACGTCCTACTACAGTAGAAGTGTGATAGCCGATTCATTCGTCAGGTGGGAAGTTTGGATTTGGACTAGACTGACCGCACAGTGATTGTGTACGGGGTAAGTGTGCATAAGATATGCCTAAGGCCGCCAAGCCGAGTGTTATAGTTAAGAGCCTTTTAGGTATTTTAATTGTTTATACACCTGAGTGCTAGGAGGTCTAAAATAAGTGTATTTCTTGCTAAAACCTACCGTAGTTGGGAGAGAAGTGTTTTTAATAACTCGCTCTGCTCAATTTAAAGTAAAATTAATTTGCGGCTGCATTTTAATGAAGTTTCATTTATAAGAGTTTTATTTTGAAGCTTAAAGTTAAAAATGTCCAACATGGACGATTTTGAAGACGTTATTCGTGACATTCAGTATAAAGACTTGAAAAAAGCCTGTTTAAAATTAGGCCTAACCGTAACGGAGACAAGACACGAATCCATAACTATTTTGAAAAATGCCGTCGAGGAAGAAAAGATTTCCGTTGACGATCTCTCTGACGAACTAGCCTCGGCTATAGAGAAAAGAGAAGCTATCATTTTGCAAAAGAAAGAGTTAGCAGCCAAAGAGCAAGAGCTCGCGCTGAAAACGGAAATGGCGGACGTTGACAAACGCCGAGCTCAAGACGCAGCTAATGCAGACCGTCGCATGGCTCACGAACTAGCGTTACGGGACCATGAGGCCCAAATCAGGGATAGAGACGCTCTATTAAAGGAGCAAGAAGCACAAATTAGCGAACGCGCTAGTGCTCGTGAATTATTAAAACTAGATAAGCAGATCGAACTAGCAAGGCTAACGGCAGCAAATCTTAGTGGTAATTCAAGACAAAGTAGTGGTACCGTAACACCCCCATATCCCAGTGTTCCCGTAAATAAACCGGGTAAAATTGCTGACGCTGTCAGACTTGTCAATAGATGGACTTCCGAATCGGAAATTAATAGTTTTTTTTTAAGATTTTTGAGAAAACTATGGAAACACAAAGAATTGACAAAACAGAATGGGTCGTCGGATTACAGCCCTTTCTCGGTGAAATTTTGATTAAAGTATGTGATCAAATGTCTATCTTAGAAATGCATGATTATGAATTAGTCAAAATCAGGTTACTTGAAAGGTTTGTCCAAACTAAGGAAGCCGTACAAGCTCAGTTTCGTTCACTTGAACGTGGCCCTGAACAATTGTTCCACGAACATGCGATCGCACTCGAAACCCTATTTTCAAGATGGGTGTCCCTAGCTAAAGTAAATAACAGCTACGACAAGTTAGCTAATTTAGTTATGCTTGAGCAATTCACTAAACTGTGTCCTATTGCACTGCGCAAGTGGTTGCCGGACCAAATTAAACTTGGTACGTTAACTGAAGCCGCCAAACTCTGTGACGAGTTCACAACCAGAAATAAACAAATTTCTGCCGATATGGCCCTTAAAACAGGGAAGGCACCAGCTAGTGCTCCGTCGTCTAGTCAGACTTCTAAAGTCTTTTCTAAACATAAACAAACTCGTAACGTATTAGCTAACCCGGTTGGGACTAATAATAGCAGTGACAGCGTAACTAGCGTTAATGCTAATGCTGATAAAACCGACAATGTCAAATCTAACAATGTTAGAACGTGTTACGAATGCGGCTCGGCCTCGCACCTTCGCAATCGCTGCCCCGAACTTAACAAAGCTTCGGCATCCGCTAATGCATGCTTTCTCGTGTGGAAAGATGCCCTAACTATTTTAAAATCCAGCACTATAGATGCTAGTGTAGGAAAGCATAACATTAAAGTTTTGTGCGATTCCGGGAGCTCAGTTTCAATCGTCAGTGCCAAACTGGCCAAAGGTTGGCCACGCCTAAAGCAAAAAAGCAGATGCCAAACTATCCTAAGCAGCGACATAGTGGTCTTAGAACAGGTAAACCTAGGTTTAAAATTAACAAATGGAGCAATGTTAAAAACAGTAGCTTGCGTTTCGAAAGCATCTAGGCCTATTTTCGATGTGGTTTTGGGTATACCCGGGATTAATTTGTTCAACCAAGCGGTAAACCAGCCTCGAGATTTTGCCCCCAACGCTGCAAACATGTCAGCCCCCCCCCCGAGCGCGTCAATCAATAAAGCGCTTACGTAAACAGACCCCGCCAAGTCCCAAACGTCGCAGACTCTCGGGCGCCTAACGAACAACAACCAATCGTCGTTCGGTCGCCAAATACTAAAGTTTTGAATGGGTGGAATGCCATTACAAATTCTTCTGGCCTGTGCCAAGTACAACGGCAACAAGTGGAAACTGTCCAAGCCCCAACGATCCTCGATTGGCTAGTGTCGCCATAACGCCAACACACCTGCAAAAGGTAATCTGAAGCGTAGCTTGTCTGATAATGATATGAGCCGCAGTTTGTTCATGTCCAGTTGGCCAGAAATTAACGAAACCAGCTTCGCAAGTTAGCTGGTGTCACGAAGTAAATCGTCCCCTAACCTAAAAGATAGTAAAGACAGCTAGACTGATTTTAAATAAAATTAAATCGGTATGCCAGTAGTGAAAACTTCACTACTGCCAGCAGTTTTTTTTTCTGATCCTTTCTTACATTAGGACCCGATGTTTTGTTGCTTAACTTTTATCTTGGATAAAAAGATGAGATTTTTGTGCTTGATCACCACAATTATGACTCTTTAAACTAAAATAATTGTTTTTTAGTTGAAACTAAGGTCGTAATGCTAACCTAACCGAAAGTTAAAATGTAATTTTACCAGTAAGGAGTAAGTAAAACCTCTGAATAGGTCTCCATACTGATCAACTAAAACTGGTTTTGTGCAAACTGGTGCAAGCCACCCAGTTTAACCCTAGTAGAGTGTAAATTTTCTACAAGTTGAGTTTTTTTTCTACACTAAAAAGCGGAAACCTAACAAACTAGTTCCCGTTCAAGTTCTTTTTAAACAGTAATTGTACGCTGCTACAAAAGTGGCTACATCTCTGAACACCTAACCTAAACACCAAAAATCGTGTTTATTGCTTTAAAGTCTGCAAACTTTAAACTGCTTCATTGAACAAACCTGGATAGCTGTGTAATGAACGCTGATACTCTCAGCAGGTATTTTGTTTAAACATTAATTGTTAAAACACGTCATTTTCAGTACAAATTGACTGGAAATTAATTTTTATCTTTAAAATTTTGTTAAGTGGTATATTGAAAGTGCAACAACACCAAAAGGAACTTTCAGCTATTTCCCGTTTCGGAACTGTACACCTAAATTTTAAGTGCCTATGTTTTACTCTTTTTGTCACTATCAACGTCTCCCTATGTGGGAGAATATTGTCAAAGATTGTAACGACACTAATTAAATATTCATTAGGAATATTCTACGGGGGTCGCAACTTGTTCCCGGTTGGCCCTTCTTAAGGTTTTTTACGAAACATTTTTCCTGCAAAAAATTTGTCCGTCCCACCTCTGAGTGCAAAAGGTCAACTCTGTCGTTAAAAGGTTGCTGGTTATTATCCATAAACCTCCCAGTGTTGTATAATATGTTATGTTAGTAAGTTATGGGTACCATCTCTTAACCCTTCAGTGTAAACCAATTTTATGTAAAACAAGTTGTTTGGTAACCTTAAACTACTCCAGTGGTAGTCTGTTAACTTTAAATAGAGCTGATAGCTGCGCATGCGCTTATAGTACCCTCTATTCCGATCCTTATCGCAAGCTAGGTCCTGAGGAGTGCGCCCAGGGGTCTTTTTTCGAGGTTTTCCCAGATAAAAAAAAATACCTTTCTGTGCATGGCTGACTGGTAAGAGCATTAAATGTTGCGATTATCTCATTTGAATTAACAGCTACAAAAACCCTGAAACTGTAACTTTATATACTCCGAAAATAGTGTTTTCATTTATATAAACTTTCGTTTGCTCCAATTTTCTTTGTGGCCTGTGCGACTTTCCTGCAACAAGCAGCGTGCACAGTACCAAGTTAATTTTTGCAACTAGTGTCCCTTTAAACTCGTAATTTTTATTTACAAAAAATTCTTGAGCCACAAAAACGTCAGTCCCCCAAAAATATAAAATGGCAATTTTTATTTTTTGTAAACAGTGTATTTTATAACTTGTGGTGATGTATTTCACGGGAGGTGTATTCCTCAGAAGGTGTATTAATTTATGCAATTTATTTACATAGCTTGGCAGTCTTGTTCTTTGGCATGTCTTGTGTGCACTGACCTTTTCTGTTATAGCACTTATTTGGAGTTCGACAGAAACACCAAATAGAGTCCTCCGCGTGGGGGCGTGTAAACGCGGTCTCGTATCAGACGCTCGTGGTGAGGACACCTCAACACCACCGAAGAAAAAACCTGAGGGCAGCATTCTTCCATACCAGAAGAAGATCGTCTATATGGCGATCCCCCTTTAAAAATGTAAATATTGTATATTATTCTTTGAAACATAAAGCCAAAACACTTTTCCAGCTTAGTTGTGCTGTACATATTGAAAAACACACGATATTTTTTATTTGTAACTGGTGACGACTTTGTTTATTTATGAAAAATGTCCGATGCAAACCAGTTTAAAACCTAACCTAAACTGCGATATAGCCCTTTAAAAACTAGCTGGAACATTTAATCTTTTGATTTGTGCACTTAATGCATTTTGGTAAATTTAACTTCTTGCTATGAACCCTACCGGAGCTCCAATGTTTATGTTTGTATATTTTTACAGACCCAGTGTATGATTTTATGTCTATTTTTTTATAGCATCTCCATCCAAACTCCGACCGTAGCAAACCTCTAAAACGAAAACAAACTAGCTTTCCTTCGCAAAAAAAACCTGCATTGTAAATAGCAGTTTCATTCCCAAAGTCAAATAATTATTCTGTGCATCACACTTCGTTCCCCCCCCCCTCCTTCAATAGTTGCGATGCCTAACATCGTAGTTTATTTTGATAGGCCTAAATTCACGTTGTTTATGAGTTTTAAACTCACTGCACTTCCATGCCAGGCCTCTAATTGTTTACAAAGCCTTTAAAATTCCTTTGTTGACTCAGCTCCTTCAATACCGTAGCCGTAAACACACGGAGTCAGCACCCAACGCATTGAGAGCAGCCTCGCTACCCTGCCCGTCCGACTTCCGGTAGCGACAGCTCGGCCGGTTTGGGTCAGTCCCTCCTCCAAGTGTCCACCTCTTCCCCACTCACTCCCTCCGTCGCTCTCCTACAGGTCCGCGCTAACCCTCTACCTGCCTGCCAAGCAGAAGGCATAAAAACCCAGACGCAGTAGAGTTTCGTTAGCACAGCACAGCTCAGGATACTCACAGCTAGAGGTCGCTACGCCGGTCGGGAATGGAGATGCCGCGGTCCGATTGTTGCCATGCCGGGCAAAGGTAGTGGTTCGTATTTCAACTTAGTTTATTTTTTTGGCTCTATTCAAAATTTATAGTTTAACTTAACCTTGTAGCTTTAGTAGTTAATTTTATGGTGCGTCAAGCAAAAAAGGCATTTCGGACGTTGGCGGCCGTAATTTAAGGGTTCACGGTCCCTTACTAAAAACCAGCTTTCTTTATTATGTTTTTTTTAACGCAGTTTAAAGTAAACAAAGGACGGTTTGATCTTCGTGGGGTTTTCATTGATTAATCGCTCGGATCGACTTTATAGGTAGTTGCGGCTTCTGTAATTTAAGGAGTTGACTTATCAACAGCAACTCTAGGAGGTTTAATGCTTTGTTAATTCACGTTGAAACATAAATGTAAAACAGGTCTACTATTATAAGTCAGCCGAGGCTGTTTGTAATCTAGAGGGCTCTTTTGCGAAATCCCCTTGTGCCTAATCAAACTCACTTTTTCTATTTGAAATTGTTTTTGTGAACATAGCGTTTGTTCATGTTGAATTTAATGTAAATTCCCCCTGTTATTTAAACTAATTCCAGTTGTAAATTTGCCAAATGGAAATGTAAAGTGCGGTCATTTTAACATGATTGTTTAAAATAAAAACCAGGAGTTTTAAACGTCCGACGGTTTGTTCGTTCGTTGTTTTGTTAGAAGTTAGTATTTAGGACAATTCTCTTCAAATATAACTTAGCTAGCCTTTTCCCACCTTGGTGGCAGCGTTACCCGCTATTTATTCACTAGTCAGGTCTTAGATTAGGAATTCAATGCTCCATTCCCTACATCGGGACAGTAGCAGTTGTGCTGTTTAACCGAAAAAGTATGTAAACGCCAAACAGAGTGATTGATAGCAAGATCCAGTTACACCAGGCGACCGGCGATGTTACAAGCACCTACTCCGTCGTAGCATCCGCCGTTACATCGCGTCAATTACATTTGCAGAAGCATAGTACTTCATGGAGCGAACATCCCTTTCTAATGCGAATTCCGATGGGGACGGTTTGATCTTTTGGGTGTTCCCTTTTGAAACAAAACTGTAAAACCAGGTCTACTATTATAAGTCAGCCGAGGCTGTTTGTAATTTAGAGGGCTCTTTTGCGAAATCCCCGTTGCCTAAAATCACTGTTTCTATTTGAAATTGTTTGTGAACATAATTTTTGTTCAGGTGTAGAATTTAATGTAAAATTCAAAGCAAGCTTTTAAACTAAAAGCTAAGGTCTGTAATAATGGTATAACTAAATGTAAAGTGTAGCCCCTTTTCATGTTTGACTAAAAATAAAACCAGGAGTTTTAAACGCCAAACGCAGTTATATCGTTATTTGCTGGAAGTTAGTATTTAAGATAATTCTCTTCAAATGTAACTTGGCTAGCCTTTTCCCACCTTGGTGCAGCGTTACCCGCTATTTAATCATTAGTTAGGTCTTAGATTAGGACTTCAATGCTCAATTTCCCTACACCGGGACAGTAGCAGTTGTGCCGTTTTCAACCAAAAAGTGTGTAAAAGCAAAGCAGAGTGATAGTAAGACCCAGTTACACCAGGCGTCGGCGATGTTACAAGCACCTACTCCGTCGTGGCATCCGCCGTTACAAATGGTGGCAGCGGTGGGATGAACAGGTGCTGTTCCTACAAGCGTTTCCCCCCTGCCATGCTACTGTGCCATTTGTGTTGAACAATTCTTCAACAAGATGTCCGTGACTCCGACATTATAGTCACAAGAAAAAGATGTCAGCATTGCAGTTAAAATCAATGTAACCTGAGATGTCAACACTGACGACAACAACAGTGCAAACCATCAGCTCCAGCAACAAAGCCAGTTCCGGAGCCAGGAAGCAAGAATAGCAGTCCCCCCCCCCCCCCCGACTTGAAAATCAACAAGCCGTGGACCAACTGCTACAAGGAGGACTCAGCTGACCTCGGATGTGAGGCTCCGTAGCAGTATTCAGTGGACCTGCCAACCATCTTTCCAGTAGAGTAGACCTCAACACGAGACGTTCTACAGTAGAAGTGTGCAAGCCTATTCATTCGTCAGGTGGGAAGTTTGGATTGGACTTGACTGACTGCACAGTGATTGTGTCTGTGGTAAGTGTGCATAGGATATGCCAACCATCTTTCCAGTAGAGTAGACCTCAACACGAGACGTTCTACAGTAGAAGTGTGCAAGCTTATTCATTCGTCAGGTGGGAAGTTTGGATTGGACTTGACTGACCGCACAGTGATTGTATCTGTGGTAAGTGTGCATAGGATATGCTCAAGGCCGCCAAGCCGAGTGTTATAGTTAAGAGCCATTTAGATATTTTAATTGTTTATACACCCGAGTGCTAGGGGTCTAAAATAAGTGAAAAGACAGAGAAGAAGTGAGGAGTGAGTGAGAGAAGTGTTTTTAGTAACTCGCTCTGCTCAATTTAAAGTAATTAATTTGCGGCTGCATTTTAATGGTGAAGTTTAATTTATAAGTTTTATTTTGAAGCTTAAAGTTTAAAAAAAATGTCCAACGTGGATGATTTTGAAGATGTCATTAAAGACATGCAGTACAAAGACCTTAAAAAGGTCTGTTTGAAATTAGGCCTTACCGTAACTGAAACTAGACACGAATCCGTGACTATTTTGAAAAATGCCGTCGAGGAAAAAAAAAATTTCCGTAGACTAACTAGCCCAGGCTATAGAAAAGAGAGAGGCTACTATTCTGCACGAAAAAGAACTAGCAGCCAAAGAACAAGAGCTCGCGCTTAAAACCGAAGAATTAAGGCTGAAAGCTGTCTAATTAGCCACTGCAGACAAACGCATGGCTCACGAATTAGCATTACGGGACCAAGAGGCCCAAATCAAGGATAGAGACACTCTATTAAAGGAGCAAGAGGCACAAATTAGCGAATCCGCTACTGCCCGTGAATTATTAAAATTAGACAAGCAGATTTTGAAGACGGAGGTTTGGATAGGCCTATACATAATTTAGAGGGCTCTTTTGAGAAATCCCCGTTGCCTAAAATCACTGTTTCTATTTGAAATTGTTAGTGAACTTAATTTTTGTTCAGGTGTAGAATTTAATGTAAAATTCAAAGCAAGCTTTTAAACTAAATGTAAAGTGTAGCCCCTTTTCATGTTTGACTAAAAATAAAAATGAAAATTTTAACTTGTTAAAATTAGTTTTTACTATCATAAAAATACTTACCTCCAGTATACATGCTAAATTCGCTGAATTTGGCTTTTCCCATGCTCAAACAATCAAATTTCTTAAATTTATTGAATTCAACGCCAGTTGCCCGCATTTCCCGCGAGGCGCGCTGCAAGCGTCACCGCTGCAGCCGCCTGCCTCCTGGGGAAATCCCCATTCGCTTTTGAAAACCTTTCTTGTTCTGTCAGCGGGGAGGCGGGCGGGTTTTACTGGAGGTAAGTATTTTTATGATAGTAAAAACTAATTTTAACAAGTTAAAATTTTCATTTCTTACTATCTGCAAAATACTTACCGCCAGTATACATGCTGACTTTGTCGGAAAGGAGGTGGGCAACAAAACAAGAAAGGACAAGCCCTCTCGTCAAAGTAATTTAACATACAATTAACACCTCGTTATTATCTTGGAATTCTCCTTTCCACTGTGGATACATCGTCTGAAAGGCCTTCTTAGCCCCATGACGACCTTAGCTTTCCGTGTGTGATCTAGCTTTCCACCGGTGTGACTGTTAATGGTCTTACGGGGTGTGCATCATACTTTTACCGACTGGCACTCCCTTGAGCCAGCGACGATGTGTTGCATTACTACGTCACTTCCACCCTCGCCACTCATATCATGCAAGTAACGTTTCATTACGGTACTTTTACTCCTCCACGCCCCAGCTGCTACTACCTCGTCCAGAGGTATACCACAGCCATAGGCCCTGGAGGCTGACAAGGCACGTTGCTTGAGTGCCCGTACCTCTATTGGAGTGTCCGGATGTGCTGGACTCAGCTCGTACGCTCTCTTTATTACCAGACTTACCCAGTATCCTAGCTTGAACGGCGAGACTTGTTTGTGAAGCACTTCCCCATACGCTGTGTCAACGTCCACGAACAGTGGTGAACATCCTGCTCCGTGTTGCACTCTCTGGACCGATTCCGCCTTCCTGTCCAAGTAGTATGAGCGTTCGTATCGTACACTGCAGTTTCTCTCCACCGCCTCTTGTTACTTTCCCACTAAGTGCTTGGATCGCTATGGGCTTTGGTGTCGTGACAGGTCTGGAATTTTTCACTCTAAAATTCGTTGGGAACACCAACGACACAGATGACCAGTCTCTAGGGAAGAGGGAGACCATCATCTCTAGTGAACGCCGCCACCTCACTTAGGCGCACCGCTGATGCCAATGCGACTAAAGCTAGCTTTTTTTTTTTTTTTGTCAACAAGGCTGTGCTTGCCGTTCTCAGTTGGTCACACGGTGGTTTAGTTAAGCTGGTCAGAACCAGCGGGAGGTCCCAGGTTGGAAATAACCTATTCGTCTTTGGTCGAGCATTCTCGCTCCCAACGCTGCAATTAGCTTTGAAATCATTAGATTTGCCACTACTGTCGACTTTCCTATGCAAGTCAGTACAGAATTAACTGCAACTGAGGGCGATATGTGAAAAAGACAGTCCGCCACCTCTCTGGAGAAACAGTCTCGTGTCAGGTTGCTCCTCAAAGTAACAACCCGTGAAGGCGTAGAATCACTGCCGATGCGTGGATCGTCCGTCCTCTGTCAGGGGTAGAGGATTAGGTTCTGCTTTATTCAATTTCATTAAGTTCGGAAACCACGAGGCTGCTGGCCAAATGGCGTGATGAGAAAAGACCCAGTTGAGGACCTAATCTAGTCGTATCCTTGTTGAAGCAGGCAAAAGGGAGGGAAGGCGTACGTGACCATTCCCGTCCCCAATAACTTGTGTCATCTTCATTGAAGTTGGGAAACGGTCGATTCTTTCCTTCCCTTCTTTCAAATGATGAAATCTTTCCTCTCGTTCCTTTACCAATTCCTTCAATTCGTAATTGCTTTCATTTCATTTACATCTTCCGTTTCTGCCATGTCTCAAAGGGGAAACCGAAACTTTGCATAGATTCCGTATACTTTTATCATCAGGCCCAAATTCTGCTGCGGAATAACAGGATGATCCGAAAGAGTCGGCCGACGTCAGCCTTGACGGTACTGCATTAAGGGTCCAGTTAAATTTAGTCTTGGAGAAGCCGATGTTAATAGCTCTCCCAATGTTGGCGATTTTCTGCTGTTGTTGATTTGAAGCGATGTCGGTTTGGGGACGATCAATTTTCACTGAACTAAATTGCCGTAACTAATAGGTATGCCAAATGTACGTGAACAACTTTCAAGGCCTTTAGTTGGTGAATGTCCACGCATATCTTTGCGTGATGTCACTGGCTAGCACAACTGTGAAGGGTGACTTGATCGATTAGTCTTCCGTATTGCGGAGACGGACTATTTTGTTTTTGCTCCCGTTCAGATGTCATGATGGAAAACCCACCATAAACTGATGACACCTCTCTCGACGTTCTAGGATGCCGGTGACGACATACATCATGCATTACAGGCCACGACTTAACGATCGTGCTGTCAATTCCCTTTTTTTTTTTTTTTTTGCTTACCTATTCCAACTCTTCTTTCTCAATGTCAATCCTATCAGTTTCGTTCACAGGTACACTGCTTGCTATGTTTGTCTGAAACATTATACTTTTCATTCCTATTTGACACCAATCTGCCCCGAATTCAGAGATTTGGATTCGGAAGTCGTACGCTTCTTTCCACTATGTGCAATCCAGACTCATTCTTAGCTCCACCCGAGGGAGAAGGCTGTCGCCTTTCTCACAGCGGAGTGTCAGCTGATGTCGGGACTGAGGAGGAACTTGGGCCGGTATCCGGTTACAAGAAAAGGAAGGCCAAACGAGAATCCGTTGTTCGAGCGCATCAAAGCGGTTTTCGAATCTTTCCGACGCCAACAGAATCAGTGTAGATTACACCTCGTCCGACTTTGCATTAACCGCATATCACCACCTTTGCGACCCTCCGAAGCCAGATCACACTGGGTTCATACAATTTCCCCAACAACGACACGGGATCGGTGTTATAACCTAGTTAAACCGGTGGTAGTGTCGAAGTGCCGCTGCAAAGCATCATGTCGACATAGCTACATAGCGTCACCGCAACATGGCGCCCTATAGGCATTGCATCATTCTGTGCATTTCATTGCGACGCTTTGTGTGTGTTAGTGTCACTAACCATGTGACTCGATGATGAGAGACAGTTTTCCCTGGTGAATGCTCACACTCTTGGGTTGTGTGGCATCACCCTTTTACTTATCTTCATTCAGACTTGCCATCGTGTCTCCCTTCCCTTCTTCTCATGTCGCCGGCCGTGCGGTGAGACTAGGAGATATGGGCCGGCCTTGTTGCTCATTCAAACTTTTAGTGGTTGTGCGGCAAGGATTTTCAAGCACCTCTGTCGACCTGTGGTTCGTCCTACACCCCTTCCTCGTCCATCGTGACTGCCATATCCTATAACTAGTGTTGGGTAGGTTGACAGGGACCTACTCCTAATTCTTGCCTTGAACCTTTCCCCTCTACCCATTGTTAGTTGTTGTGTCGTCTTTGTCTTTCCCTCTGGCACCAACCTCGAGAACTGACCTCCAAAAGGCTCTGTGGCACCATGAATGGGCACGAGTCAGAGCTATCCCGCCGCACCTGCTGGGATATTTACTGCAGATTCCAGGTCACATCCCTTTTCCGGAAGAATGTTCAGCACCAGTCGAGAAGAACTATTTAGACTGTCCTTCTGAAACGACAAAGCTCGTTCCATGAAGTGTAGACATTCACTGACTATTTGATATTCCCAAATTTCCCGCATTTCTCTGCAAGCCGCTGTTGATGCCGAGAATGCAATTACACGTGCGAAATTTGCACGTATGCTGTAACG
>JAHWFP010074553.1:0-12555 GCA_023313725.1 Lithobius niger
TTCCGTTGACACCCGATTTTATTAGCGCAAAAGCTTGTATGTGAAAAGAACATTTTGCCGGCCCCCACCCAGGCCGGCTAAAAATGGTTTCTTTTGCTGAAAAAGTGCATTACCTGTCAATTTTTGCATTACATGTCCCATTGATGCTGCTTGTTGCTTGAGATTTGAAGGGCTGCCTGAGTGACCCAACCGCGCATGCGCGGTCCTCCCAATAAAGGACGCGTGCTCGGGTGGATCGTCATGGATCGTCATCACTTTGTCTCTCAATTGTGTCAAAAGGTGACTCGAGAGGGGAGGCAGGGTGCGCCTAAAGTAATGCAATTTTTCAGCAAAAGCCGGCCTGCCTGGGGGCCGGGAAAATGTTCTTTCTTTATGCTGTGAAAAGTGCAGTACCTGTCAATTTTTGCATTGACAGGCCGACCTCGTCAAGTTAGGTGGCGGGTACCTTTTGACAGGGTCTCTGGGGTCCTAAGGCAGCTGAAACCCATAGAAGATCTTCCCCACACTCAGTTTTTTCTTTCTTTTTTTTGGAGGAGTGGGGATGTTGTGTTTTTACCTTAAGAGAAAATGATGGAGTTACCTTTATAGGGAGAGCTGGCTTCAGGAGGTAGCATCTCGTTAGATTTCCAGGTTAACGGCCGATGGTGATGATGTAGAAGGTTGATTAAATACAAGCTCAGGAATGGTTGATGATTCATCGGATTGATGGGGAAGATGAAGTTGCGGTTGAATTAGTTGATTGAGTTCTTTTTCTTTTAAACTTCTTGATTCATTTGTTATTATCATTTGCATAACAATTTTTTTTTTGGTTATGTTTTTTTTTTTTTTAAAGAAGGGTGCGTAGTTGAGCAGATTTAGTGGTTGTGGTTCTGGAGGCCGTATAGATAGCCTTTGGCCTTGCTGCGGCAAGAAGAACATGGGATTTCCAGGGTTGGCGAAGCCGGTAAGGAGGACAGGTCCTCCAGGCCCGCAAGTTGTGGTACCGGGCGGTTGCTGAGATGCTTTTCCAGGTGTTGAGGATTGGGACGGATTGATGATCAGGTAAGGGGTCGTTAACAGGAGCGTTGGGAGCGTCAGCTTCGAGGGGAGGCTCGACATAGGTTAAGGGCTTGGACGGCAGGGTGGAAAGCCGGATGCGTGGGTCGGAAGGCTGGTTAAGACTGAGGTGGAGAAAGGGATCTGGTTTCTTGTATGAAGTTTTCCAGGATTTGTCGATGTTGATTAGGGACGGTGACCACGACATAAAGGATTCAGGTTCGGTGATGCCTTGGTGAGGCGGGGGTGGAGAGGTTGACCTGTGTTTCTTAAGGGCTTGTTGTAGAGTTAAGTTAGTTAACTGACAAAACTGTTCGTTGTTAGTGGTTTGGAGATTGTCAATGAGCTTTGAGGGCTTGGATCTGTTTCCGCTGGCACGTGATGCGTTTTTGCCACGATCGGAGGATGGGTTTTACCCGTAGGCAGTTAATGTCTAACTGGATTTTAGATGATTCTTTAAGTTTTAATTTTTGTTTAATGATCTTGAAGATTTGTCGTTGGTCAATCTTGCATGGTTCGTCGGATTCAGACGTGAAGGGATGATAGAAAGCGATCGGAACTGGTGGAGGAGGGGTTGAAGAAGGGACAACTTCGTCCTCGGAGTGAGACGAGTTAGCCGACCTTTGAGGAGAGAGGATCGTTGGCGACGGTATTTGGGGGTCATCCCAGTTGGGAGAATGAGGTGTAGCGGCAACAAAGTTGGATTGTTCCTCTTCGGGTTGGAGGGTGTAGGTTTCTAACGGGGATGATGGATTATCCAGGTTTGGAGGAAGTGGGTCCTCTTGTTCATGGTCAAGGTCCTCGTGCCCATGGTGCACTTCTGGTGTGGCGACCGGAGCTGTTGAGGGAGAATCCGTGGACATTGGTGAAGTGACCCATGTTTGTTGTGAAATGGGGTGACGGCCGTCGAAGAATTCCCAGAATTCCCAGGAGTTGATGGCAATGTCAGGCTTGTGGTTGAAGAGAGGAATTTCTTTGACATGGGGGACTTGAATGGTTCCATGGACTTTGCGTTTTTCAGTTTCTGTTCTTTGCGTTTAGCGGAAAAGAGTTGAAGAGCACAGATCACTTTCCAGTCCTCGTATGGGATGCGGACGCAAATCGGGCACGGGTTATGATAAAAGTTACATTTCCGGTGATATTGGCACACCGTAACATGAGGGTCCTTCCTATTTGGATTCTTCAACCCGGGACAGTTACACGAACCGGGGGCTTCGATAAGAGGAAGTCTGCCAGAATAAGGAACTTTCAAGGGCGGAATGGTCGGCTTTAACGTCTTCACCATGATGTCAACGTAATGTGGAGCAGTCTGGAGCAGAGGGGTGCTAGACAGCGTTCCGTGAAAGCATACAAAGAGACTTGGCAAGGCGGGAACGGAAATGAGCCTCGTTCTGGTTTGTGACGTCACGAGGTGGAGGCCGAAAGGAGAGGGAGATGACCGAAAGGCGGCGGAGTATTGGTGGGAAGGTTGATGCGGGAATGGAGGTGGCTGGCACAACAGTACACCGTGTCGGGCGTCCATGGTGGTCATCCCGGATAAATGTGGAGAATCGCAACGGAGATGGGGGAGATTGTTGTTAAGCAGTTGCGCAGGTGCGGCAGCAGTGGAGAGTGAAGACAAGGAAACACACCAGGGCGGTAACCGAAATCAGGTGGTAGTGAATGCATCAAAATGTCGTAGGTTAGGCTCGTGGCCGCAAAGGTGAACGGTGATTGGTGTGTTGGCCGAAAGGAAGTCAGGATGCTTGCGCTGTTAGGCGGCGGAGACAGGGATGCGTGAAGGACGTATACGACTTCTAGACTCACGGTAGACGCAGCCCAACCTGCGTGTTGGCTTATTTTAACGGGAATCAACATCGTCATTGAAGATGTGAACATCTCGGTCTAACCGGGCGTGTGGACGGTCGGAGAGGAGAGAGAACAGCATTGTGGTCGGAGTGATGGCCGAAAGGGCGGCTTCCATTGCGAGGAGATGACCGAAAGGTAAAAAACCCCAATTTTCTGGCGACGGGGAGACGACTGCGTTGCTGACGAAATAAGCGTCCTAAATTACGTTGGGCACGTTGTGGCTGTCGCGGACGGTCGAGTAGCAGCAGGCAAAAACACAGCATCCGTGGCAGGAGTGATGACCGAAAGACCAGCTTCCCTCACAATGGAATGATCGAAGTTCAACATCCAAATTCCGAGTAACGGGGAAACGTCTGAGCCAACGACGATTTGAACGTCCTTGACTAAGCAGGGCGCGTAACGGATGGTGTGGAACGTCAGGGTGGCAGCAGGAGAGAGCCTGGCGTCCGTGGTCGGGGTGATGATTGAAAGGGCAGCTTTCATCGCAGGGAGATGACCGAGAGGCAGTAACCCAAATTCCCGGTGACGGAGAGACTTCTGTGTTGTTGACGACAAGAACGTTCCGGCCCAAGCTGGGCACGTAGCGGGTGGACATGGACGGACAGGGTAGCAGAAGGGGTGTGTACAGCATCTGTGGCCAAAGTGATGACCGAAGGGGCAGTCTTCATCGCAAGGAGATGGCTGAAGGGAAAAATCCAAATTCCTGGCAACGGAGAAGCATTTGCGTCGATAACGGCATGAATGACTTGGACTAAGCTGGGCGTGAAGCGGCTGCCGCGGACAGCAGAAGGAGAGCATAGCATCTGAAGACGAAGTGATGACCGAAAGGGTGGTCTGCATCGTAAGGAGATGACTGAAAGGCGAATTCAAATTCCTGGTGATGAAGAAACGTCTGGGTCGTTGACGACGTGGACATCCCGGTACAAGCCAGACGTGTAGCAGTCGTCGTAGATGGTCGGAACAGCAGCAAGACAGCGAACAGTATCCGGGGACAGGATGACCGAAAGGCCAGCTTCGATCGGACGACTTGGGTGATCAGTCGGGTAGAGAAGTTAGTGGCCGAAGCTTGCTGAGGAAGAAGCTTGATGGAATCTTCGTTTGGTGTGACGGAAAGGCGCTTATACTCGTTGTGGCTCATCTGTCAAGGCTGAAAGGACAGGATGCGGTGGAGTGTATTGGACGACTTGCAACCAGGATTCACCTTCGTCGTAGGCGAACGTGTGCGTCCAGGTCGAGCCGGGCGTGCAGCGGCCGCTGTGGGCGGTCGGGGTAGCAGGAGGAGAGGCACAGTAGTCGGTGCGGCAGCAAGACCGAAAGGGAGGCAGCCATCGTCGGAGATGACCGAAACGAAAGTCCAGGCCGAACGACGGGAGACGAGAAGGCGTACGGGAACCCTTGGAAAACATGAATGATTGAAAGAAGCTCGACCAAACTGGGAGGTGTGCAGAGATGGCGACAGGAAAGCCCGGAGGGTGAGGTGTTGACGGCGTGCACGTAATGCGAAGACTAATGTGCAGTGGTCGACAGTGCTGGATGTGACTTGAGGGAAGCCGAAGCCAACAACGTCATGCGCGATGACCGAAAGCAGGAGAATGATGGGTACAGCATGCTGAATACCAGGCGACAGCTTGAGACAAAGTGATGGCGATCCACCCAAGCACGCATCCTTTATTGGGAAGGCCGCGCATGCACGGTTGGTCACTGAGGCAGCCAATCTCAAGCAACAAGCAGCATCAATGGGACATGCAATGCAAAAATTGACAGGTACTGCACTTTTCACAGTATAAAGAAACAGTATTTTGCCAGCCCTCCTGCCTAGCCAGCTGAAAATTGTTTCTATTGCCCGGAGGAAACATTGCCAGAGTTAGTTTTGCATTCGTGTAGACCTCGTAAATTCAGGTGGAGGGTGCCACCATGACAGTTGCCCTAGGGTTGCGAGCTGGTCCCAAAGGGCTTTGAATGACGGGTTTGGCTTGGAAGGACAATGGTGTCGACGAAACTGTCGATGAAGTGCGACTGCTAGGAAGCTTCAAAATCAGGCTGCGAAATATGGCAAATTGAAGAGCTCCCAGCAGCAGGCGGCGAGGTAAAGCGCGGCAAACTCTAGGCGAAGTGTAGCAGACTTGGAGGACTGTAGACAGCAGGTGGCAAAAAACCGGTAGTCTGGAAGAGTTGAAAATTGCAGGTGGCGAGAAAAGTGCGGCAGACTCAAGAGGGTTGCAAACGACGGTAAGCAGAAGACAACGGTCTGTAAGAGTTGCGGAGTATGGTAGGCGATGGACGAACGTCAAGGTTTTAATTGCAGGCAGCAAAGGAAGGTGTATGGGGAGCTTGAAGCGGCAGTCCGAGGAGCTGCGGTGGCTCGACTGGGACAACTGTCTGGAGCCGTAGTGAACGCCAGACAGCGAAGGGCGACATGCTTGAGGAGCTGCGAAGGGGCGGCCCCCCCCGCGTGTATAGCAGCAATGACTATTGTGAAGGACGGACGGGTGAAAATTGACTTCTTTGAGTGAAGCAGAACATGAGAAAACGAACCAAGTAGTGGTGTACCGATTCTGATTCCGGTTCTGAGTACGGTTCCATGGTATCGGAATCGGTACCGGAACCGCTATTTTGGTTGGCCGATACTGACTACCTTTCAAAAATGGTGCAGACCACTAAATCACTTGATATTGTCATCTACTTTCCCTTTTCCAGGAGTATGCGATAGTTGGAAATAATATCTTAAGAGATCTTGGAACAGAAAATTAATTTCAGTAGCTTAATTCATCAAAAAACTACTTGATATAGATCTTGGATGAATAACTAACACACTTTCGCGCTTTTTTATTGGGCCACTTACCTATTGACACCAACTTTTGTTGAGTAGTTTGCATCATATTACCATAAAATCCCATCTAGGATGGAAATATATTAAGCAGAATATGTTACAGTGGATTCCTGTTTGTTTAAGGATGTCAGGACTTTATTATCGTTAAGTTGCTTTCTATTTTGCTTAGCATTTCACACGAGTTTCACAATCATAACCTCTGCCGCCATTATTTCTAAATGGTGCGTTCGATTAGAGTCAACAGTGCCCGAAATAAATCTGTGCCTCGTAAATCTTCATGTATGCAAAGCTTTGCTATATGCCTCCGGGCTTCAAAAAAATCTTCAATAATGCTCTTATTTAAAACCTTTATTTTTTTACTTTAATTACATTTTTTGATTTTAATTTAAGTTTAAAAAAATTAAATTTAATACATCCTGAAATTAAATCCTATCAGCTTCACTAAGGGCTTGAACCAATCCAAGAAGCAAAAATCCTATTTAAAAATGCAGGTCCACGGCAGAATTTAAAAAAATCGTTCAACTTTCTGGTTATTTTAAACTATTTTTTTAAATTCAGTTTTTTATTTGATTTCAACTTTTTTTTAAATTAAATTTAAAAAAAATTAAATTTGATACATTATCAAAAAATATCGTTACACGTTATTTTAAATATTTATAAAAAATTTTAAAAATTTTTAATCAAATTACATTTTTAATTTTAATTATACAAATTTGTATACCAAAATTGACATTTAAAAATGTATGTAAATTTATAAAAATTTACCCCAGCAAAACCTTGCACTCCCTGAACATAATTCATTATTATTAATTTTTTCCCATTTGCTGTGGGAATTTGCTGTCATGTAGTAATCGGGACCGTACGGAACCGGTTTATTGGTATCGGAACCGGTACCAGAATCGGCATTATGGTATCAGTACACCACTAGAACCAAGCAACAAATTAAGCCTAATCTGGGAGTAAGCATCGTTTCAATGATGTTGAGGAAAATTAATTCTGTCACATCGACAGAAGCTACGAGCGCAGTTCGTGAGGGACAGCAGGCAGTGAAGAATGAAAACCGGCTGGTGTGTCAAAGGTTGAAGCAAATTTAGGAAACCGCACACAACAGATTAAACCTAATCTTGGAAAACAGTGTCGTTTCGATTAGTGTGATGCAGTCAATTCTTGACACTGACAGGAAGCTGCGAGCGGTGAAAAGTGAGGGACAGCAGGTAGTGGAGGATGAAAGACAGTCTGGCACGTCAATGAATTTAGCAGGTTGAGGAAAATGCACATAACAGATTGAACCTAATGTGGGAATCTGGGAATCAGTGTCATTTTGGTGAAAATGCGAGGGAGGTTTTGACTAATGCTTGACACGTGAAAAATTGGAAAAATTAACGCTAAAGTCAAAACCAGTTCCAAGCCATTTCCAAAACCATTTCCAAACCAGTAAGAGTTCAACAAGATGTAAACAAAGTTCCTACTACAACTAGAAAGAAGCCTGATGAAGATGAACGTTACTATTATTAATTTTTACCATCATTTAATAAGAAGTTCATAGAAAATTCGCCAAAGCAACTGAACATAATGCTACGTTTTGACTTTAGTGTTAATTTTTCCAATTTTTCAACAGCGTCATTTTGGGTGATACAGAGAAAAATCCATTTGTTGACAATAAAAAGACTTGAACACGTAGACAAAATGTGATGAGTAAGAAAACAAACGCAACAACAGATCAAGTCAAATCTGGGATTTGCGTTGCTAGCGATGGTGGTGGTCAAGGCACGCACGTAACGGCAGACTGTTGGTCGATTGACCGGCAGCGTGGCAGACAAACATCGTAAGATTATCCAACAACGTGAACCGAGGCGGCAGCTGCTGGGGGCAAAGTGGCAGACGGATGGTGACAAGTAGTGATGGACTGGAAAGATGACCTCAAGGGATCGATCGGCAAAGCAGATGGAGAGAGAGGCGAAGACATGGAAGCGCTGGTGCGAAGCCGATGGGTGGGAAGGGCTAACCACAATGTCAGGATCCGGTGGAGAAGGGCTCCAAGGAGAAGGCGAAGACGCCCTGGGCGAATATGGCGAAAATGATCTTCAAAGGCAGTCTTGAACCGGCGAAGGTGAAGAGAGGCGAAGCTGGTGACGCTCGGCGAAGATGGGAAGAAGGCGAAGCGTGACCATACGTAGTGCATGCTGGAGGAAAAAGATGACAGGCCGCCTCGCCTGGATGCTTTTATAGAAGGGCTGTGCACGCGCATGCGCAGACCGGGTTACGCAGCTGGCCACCTCTAGATAACTTTAAAACCTCCAGGAAAAAAAGCATCCTTTGTGAACGATACAAATATTCACAAAATGTATATTTCCGAACGGCAACTGGAAAACTGATTAAACCGGTTTAGCGTATGGTAATTAACGGACCCTAACCTTCGAAACTCAAACTTAACTCGAAACTCAATTCGAACTTGACACGACATGAAACTGAGCTCGCACATCCCCTACGCTAGACTATATTGTTATGATCTTGTGATTTATTACCTTAATAAGTGATGAACAAAACCACTGTGGTCCTCCCACAGTCAATAAACTTTCAAGCGCATGGGTGAGTTTGAGATCTAGCCAACCCTGAGTATGCAGGGTGTTAAATTCCACTTCCAATAATTCTGTGATGGGAGTACGTGATACCAACATATATGGATGCAAAGAATGTTTCAGTTTAGTGTGGCTGGCACTCAAGGGATGCACATCATAGAACATACGTTTGATAATTGCTACCATAAGACCAGCTCTGAAAGAAAAAAAAAATGCAGTACACGAAATGAATAACAAGCTTAAAAGGAGGGTAACATTGTAAATGTTTGTTTACGATGGCCTGCAGAAATTATTTTACGATTTATGAAAATATGCTCAATCACGTAGCATTCCCATTTCAACCGAACAGCTAGTTATTCATGCTACACAGATTTGCTTTTCCTTTACAAACTGCTACCAAGAAATATACAGGAATCTTAAAGAAGGTTAGGGTACAACGATGCGTAGAAACAGCGCTGTCAAGCAAACAGTGTCTATAGTTCCACTAAAGAACAAATGTAACAAACAATGTGATGACATTGCAATAAATTACTGTCAAGCAAACAATTGTTCAAGCAACTTTTTTAGTCCCAAATTATTTCTAATGCACAAATAACTAGGAATAAAGTAAGTTAATCCATAAAAGTTCCCGTTACTTAGTCCTTACCCTAACTTTATACTACTTGTAGATGTTTACTATATTCATCAGACTGTCTCCGCCACAATATTTTACATTGAACCCTATTACATTTCTTGAATTTGATTGCAAACTGTTCTAATTAATTTAGTTTTCTAATCAGATACTAAATGGTCCACTCGTACAACTACTACAGTAGGTTAAACAGCCTACGCCACATACACAAAACAATTGGTAAAAACAGCCGAAGCTAAAAGAAAACCAGTGCAAGCCGTCAACTACATAGTGTCACCATACAACACGGAATACCACACATTCATGGTACGTCCTCTTTGACTGGCAAAGTGAGTGACCGTGTGGATGAGAGTGTTGGTAGCCACCAGGATCCCTGAGCGGAATCGCTAAACTGCCTTCCTCCTGATAGCAGCGGTCAAAAGAAGATTGTTTTCAACCAGCAGTTGGCTGGCTCTAGAACCAAGTTGGTTTAACTTTTAGAATTGCCCACTGCCCATTTTTGGGTAAAAGCCCAGTAGGGGTAAACACAGCCATCTTTAATAGCTTAACCAGGGGCGGACTGGCAGCAACTTGGCCAACCGGCCCGGCCAAAAAAAATGGCTCCCTATCCCAAGTTTCACAAAACAAATGTCTTCAAGCACAAAAACTGTCCAATGTTCTGCAGCAAATTGCTACATTTTTCTGACTTTTTTTTTACTTCACGAATGATAACGGTTTCTCTTCACACACCCCTGCCCCTCCCCCATCCCACCCCAACCAATAAAAGAAAATAATATATGGTTTCCCACGTGCCCCGAAGCCGTTTTGCACAATATTTTGAAGTAAATTATTTATTCGTATTTTGTTCATTTAAAAAGTTCTACCGGATGTACAATAGTCGAAATGGTTTCTCAGAAGTAGCTCGTGTAAATGGTTCTTAAGCTACTTTTTCCTTTACGCAAAACTAAACGTCAAAACAGTAATGCATGCATGCATACTATTTTTTTTTTTACAAATTTCACGTTATTTCTGCAGCTGTTTTTTTTTTTTTAAGAACCATCATACACTGTATGCATTTTGCTTTGAGTCAGAGGGCTAAAACAAAATCTAAAAAAAAAAAGGAATTAGTGTTGTTACATTATGTATCAGTAAAATCCTTGTCTAAATTGAGAGGCCTGACTAATGACTATGCGGGGTGATTCGAGAAGTGTAACGTGCCCCGTGTCGCGTCACGAAAAACACTGACCAAACTGGAAGAAAAAGTCATTTTTGAACCTCAAAATGACACTTTCAGCAGTCAACGTTCTAAAAAAAAAAGCCTCAGCTTCTCAGACCCCCACGATACAATCGTTTACAAGGTTTTGAAGCTATTAGTAACAATATTGCGAGTATAGTTTGCAGAGGCGGATTGGCAACCAAAAGGCGCAGATCTCAGATCTGCAAGGGGGCACTACTATAGGGAGGGAGGGGGGCTGTCGCTACGGCTCCGTAAAACTCAGCTAGGGGGTCTGGGGGAGTGCTGTGAGCTCCCCCAGTGGGGTCCGGGGCGGAGCCCCGGAAGCTGAAGCATTTTACGCTCTTTTAGTACCTGTTTCTGGCCTCCAGCGAGCACTAAAATAGCGTCACAGAGCACATTTTGGTGATTTTTCTGAGTCGTTCTTCAGGATGGCAGGTTTCGTAAAAACTTAATTGTGACTACATCATACTTTTTTAGATATTTTATTTCCAAATTAAATTAAACTGAGTTCAGTTTAGAATATTCTAAACAATCCCACAGTTAGCCATTGACGATTGGGGGTTGGCATTTTGTACTTTTAGGCTATAATGAATTACGATGAACTGATATGTTCAAGTTTGGGCAGTAGGTGCTGCCAGAGGCAGAAAATTTTTTTTAATGGACTATCAAAAGGTGAAAAATTGAGAAATCCTTTACTCAGTTTTATTCGAAACGATTAGGCCTAGAGGTAAGACTGCCAAAAACTTCCACATTTTAAAGCAACAACATGCTCCAGTTTTTAAAAATTTTGGAGCGTCGAAAGATAAAAAAATGGCGAAACCATTTATTCAGTTTTGTCCAAAAGAACTTGAGGTGTGTTGGAGAAAAGCGTCCACATTTGAAATCTACAAGCTCCCTTTTCATTTTTTTCTCTCCCTTGATTCAGCGGATCTTAGGGTAATATCTTCTTCCTCTCCTCCCCCCCCCCCCCCCCCGGTAGGCCCTACGGCCCTACTGGCACCGCGCTGACCAAACCGGCCAGTTAATAGAAAAGTCGTGTATGATCCGCGTGGGCGTGGCATTATGGCTACGGTGTATGCCCGACGTGGGTAAAATTAAAACAGTTCGATGAGAACGACGTAGTATATCTGCCGTGTAGTCAATTTTTCGTCTTGTGTGTGTCATGGGGTGGACGGATAATCGTTGTGCTGCTTGCTAGCTCGCTAACAAGACTATTGTTTTACAGGCGATGTATTAGAAACGAATTCGACGAGTTTCGGCGTTATAAAACCAACGATTATCTCCCCCCAGCCCACCCCCATTTTTGAACATTGTTTTTTTTATAACAAAAGGGCAAAACCTTTTCCCACCAAAAAGAGAGTAGTAATTTTTTTACTACTATAAAACGTAAAAAAAAAAACTTGACTCAAGTGGCCCCCCCAGCCAATTGGCCCACCGGCCAATGGCCGTTGGGGCACTATTGCCAGTCCGCCCCTGAGCTTAACCAGTAAAGGAAATTGATGTTAGGCCTCCAATAAAACACGAACAAGATGGCTAAAAACTAATCCGAGTAATAGTGCATCATAGCTTACCCGTAAAAACACTATGTTGGCATAAAACATGTTTTATTTCAGCTTTACAGTAGAATATTTCGTCCAAAGCACTGGGGTTTAATTATTTTTTAATGAAGTTAAAGTTTGCAAGTGAAATGATAACTAACTGATGTATTCAAAAAGTAACAGGCTCAAATATGCTTTTCAAGCAAATATGCTGCCGCTGCCGTACAAATATTTATCACTTGCGTGCTCCTGGTAGGATGACTGTGGTTGACTTTAGCCGACAAACGAAAACTAAGGTGATGAAAACTACATCAGCAAATTTAATAAAAGTACGTAGATTCTAAATTAGTATTACTGTAATTAAAGCTATAAAGCAAAAACAAAGTCTTAACAGAACAGCACATTTTTTTTAAATTTATAGCAAATGAGACATGAACACAGCAAACTGCAGTAAATGAGCGAGAAAATTTTGAGTGTGGGGGGCTTAAATACAGGATCATTGACAACCACTGTACTGCTACTGCTCTGAGCCTTTTGCATGTTAAAGCCATTATATTTTACCTTCGAGTAAAAGCTCAGTTGTGAAATTGTTGCATTTTGAGCACAGGCTCCGTGATGAGAAAATGACCATCCACTGTTTTTCAACATTAATAATATCCATTGTTGAAAACTATTTTTAACAATTAAAAACTATTTAATTCAATGTTTACGGCACCACACTTGAAATAAATACAGCAAGTTAAGAAGATATTTTTTTAGCATCTACAACTGACAATACTTTTAGCATTTACTTGGGCTTTGTGGACCAGTCTATGGCACCTTCTAAAGTTTGGCTGCCCCCTTACTTAGTGAAGATTCTGTGTACGGTAATACTACAC